>JASCZW010004745.1:0-245046 GCA_034211315.2 Aedes japonicus
CGCGCGCGCCATGTATTGCTACGATCCCGTGTGCAGCGCATCCGGTAAGGCCCCTCAGTCACCTCAGGTCGTCGCGCCGGTGCGTCGGACCGTTCCAAACCTCGTTTCAATCTATAATTACAAAAAATAAATAAAACCCAACGCTGCGATCACTGTTGCAGCAGCAGCAGCAGCAGTGAAAAAAAAAACGGCAACGGAAAACAAATAGACACACAAGTTGCGGACTTGGCATATGCATAGCAGTCCGTCCCATTGCTGCACTAAGAAAGTGCACAATTATATGGGTGAAATCGGCGTGTTTTACGCCTCAGAACGCCCGAACGCGGCAAGATATGGCATCAAGGAAGCGAAGGGAGAAGGCAGAAAAGCGCCAACTTGGACCACGCGACCAGGCTCCAAACATAGAAAACAATTTGAAATGATTAATAAAGACAGTTTAATTGCCATTAATTCCCACTTACATCTTTCCAAATGATGTACAACGCTTTCCACCGAGGAAAAGTTTATGAGTGGTAGTGGTGATCTGGGGATCTATTACAATCCTGGACGAAGTTTGGACCAGTTTCAGATGCCATCGCATGACAGGAAAAAAAAATATCCAGTCGGACAGAAGGAGGATTCGCTTAGCGGAATTGCAGTGGACGCTGACACGCTACCGAAGACCACGACGACAACGAAGACCTCGATGTTTTGATGTAAATCCAATATGACTGGTGAAAAGTGCGTGGACTTAGAGGTGTCACTCGGATTAAATTGAATTAGAGGGACATCTCGTGTGGATCGCATGTGTCCGTGTGTGTGTTTTCATATGTGATCAGTAGTGTCATGCAACGGTAGCACTTTGTGTTGACAGCGGAAAGAAATTTGATTAATTAGTATGGAAAGTTATGCATGGGAGCGGGAAAGTGGATAGCAGGAAATGTTATCGCTTGTTGCTACCAGTTTGCTGATGAATAAATAAATAAAGGTTGTCATGGAAAATACTTCTCTTAACGGTCATAGGTATGTCGAAGTCTAGTTTTTTGTTTGCAAAATTTGCTTATAAGTCTTCTAGAATTCTATTCTCGTCTTCTGAAGTCCACGAAAACTAATCGGCAATTCGATTATTCAATTGTCGTGATGCTTAACTTTGAGGTTACTCGATTAACCCTCACCTCAGTATCAAATTCTGGAAAAATATCAAGAACTAATTTCATAGCTAGCAACAGTGAATTAGTACGAGAATGTTTCAGTATAAGCTACTCTGATCCACCCGCTGGAAATTCCGCGAAAACCGGAAAACACATTGAATTTTATTGAAACTACACTTTTAAAAATAACGTCACTTTCATGAGCTGTAATTGATTAAACTTAAATTAAACGCATAGATTACACGCTTATATTAGGCATTTGGAAAAACACACAAGAAGTACACCCAAAAGTTGAAAAGATGGCAAAAAATGCAATTGCAGTTTTTGCAATCATATCTTGAGAATTTCGCATGATTCAGAAATGACAAACAAAATCATGCGAAATGGCATTACAATCTTGCTTTTTTTTATTTTGCGTGTAGTTAGAATTTAGTAGTATGCTAGGGGAATTGTAAGTTTCGGTCAATTAAATTGCAATAAACTGATGGAGCAATTTCTCAATTGCTGTTTGTCAATTATCGTGGAATCAATGACATATTTGGTACATTGCCGAAAAATGAGGCTAGGCTATCAACCCGATTCGATAAAAGTCAACTTCTTCTCTTTTCCTTTGAAATTTTGAGCTTAATATTTGAGAACCTAGTATGAGTTGCTGACGTGTCCGTTTTAACATTTCTTTGGGCTTTTTTAAACAATTGCTCCTGTTGCTTGCCGCCTTAGGACGCATTTTCAAGTACTCAGTGTCTTGTGGACCAACTGTTCAACCTGTCCATCGAACAGATAGTCAGTTGTGATGATGATGGTGATGACAAAAGTGTACCCACCATCAGCGCTCCATGTCTGTAGAATCATACCGTATGGGTTCTACCTGATGGTTTTTGTTTTGTAGCAGGGTGAGTTGAAATCTCTGAAAACCTTCTGAAACCAACTCAGGTCTCGTGACAAATGTCTGACTACCCCACGTACTTTTGTCCAGTCATCAGTTCTTTCAGCTCCCTGAGGCTAACCTAAAGTAAACCAACGTTAAGATTTCAATCACTTATATTCAACTCGTCCTCGTATAGTAGTAAAATTGTAGCATTTGAGCATGAGCATGACCATGATTGACCGCCTGAGGTTGCTACTTCGTTGTTGCCAGAGTAGTAAAATAGCAGCGTTTGACACTAGAATTTCTTGTGGCTTTCTAGCATGAAGGTAGTGATGAAATTTCGATCATGTTTCTCACAAATACCCACAAACACCCACAAGAGTCCACAGGTCGACTTCTACTTGATCGATCCACCTTGCTCTTTGCGCGCTGGGGTGCCATTATGCCAGATCTATCTGGCACTGCCAGACTTTTTATCGACTAAAAGACAAAAAGTGAAACCCTGCATAATGCCAGACTTTTTGAAATTAGAACAGATTAAAAAAAAGCGTCGTTCAATCCTACTCCACTAAAACGTTAAGTGTTTTGCGTAACTGCAGTTCTCGCCCTCTGAAAACGATTCGTAGCTATTTTGTGCGAATAGGTAATCCGTCAAATATTTGGCATTGGTCAAATAATGTAATTCCACGATTGACTGTTACTAAAGAATGTGAGTATACGAGTCAAAAAATGACTCATTTTGGGACAACATTCGTAAAGGGCCTATCAACATTTGTAGAACCTCTTTGACCCTTTTCAATTGTTAGTCCAGATTTTTACATTTCCGTGTATTGCCAGATTTTTTTATTTGTGACAGGCCAGATATTTTTCAAAAACTAATGGCAACCCTGTTTGTGCGCCTCTTCTTCTTGTATCCGTCGGTTCGTTTTCGAGAATCATTATAACAGGGCTGCCGTTTGACATTCTTACGACATGCCCAGTCCATCGTAGTCGACCGATTTTAGCGATGTGTACGATGGGAGGCTTTCCCAGGAATTGATGCAATTCGTGGTTCATTCGCCTCCTACACGTTCCGTCTTCCATCTGCACTTCACCGTAGATCGTACGCAACACCTTCCGTTCAAAGACACCAAGGGCGCGTTGGTCCTCTACTAGCAATGTCCATGTGTCGTGGCCGTAGACCATCGGTCTAATTAATGTATTGTAGATGGTCAACTTTGTAGTTCGGCGAACTTTGTTTGATCTTAGCGTCCTTCGGAGTCCAAAGTAGGCACGATTGCCAGCCATAATGTGCCTTTGTATTTTTCTGCTGGTGTCGTTATTGGCAGTCACCAATGAGCCCAGATACACGGATTCGTCTACTACCTGGATGTCATCACCGTCAATCTGAACTCGTGCTAGGAGGCTAACATTGTCTTCTCGTGATCCTCTTCCCTTCATGTATTTTATTTTCATCGCATTTATCACACACCAATCCTACTAGTTTCATCATTAAGTACGTGTCAGCCATTGTCTCAAAGTTACGTGCTACGATATCAACGTCGTCGACGAAGCCAAATAAAGGGTGTTCCGATCAAAATTTGGTCAAACAGTAACATGTGTGAGTCGATCCAAGTTTTCATTAATATGTCAAATTCTTTTCCTTTTCCAAGTTCAGTTAATACAGAAATATTCAGCTGAGCTTCCTTTTTAACCGAATGCGAATTTTCGGGGTTTTTCGTTTAACTCCTGCCATAAGATTTTGTACAGTCACGCCAATTTGCCTTGAACTGTTTCTCGCGCACAACAGCTTTTTGAGTCTTCTTAAGGTTCCGCTTGACGATGGCCCAATATTGTTCGATTGGGCGGAGCTCTGGCGTGTTGGGACGGTTCTTGTCCTTGGGCACCACTTGAACGTTGTTGGCAGCATACCACTCCATGGCCTTTTTTCCGTAATGGCCCGATGCCAAATCTGGCCTAAACAGAACGGAGAAATTGTGTCGCTTCAGCAAAGGCAGTAGACGTTTTTGTAGGCACTCGCTCTGATAAATTTCCTGGTTGACAGTTCCGGTCGCAATGTAAACGTTGCTCTTCAAGCCACAGGTACAGATAGCCTGCCACACCAGATATCTCTTCGCGATCTTTGACAGTTTAATGTGCCACCTTTTCCCGTCCGGTTGCCGTGTAAAATTCCTGTCCAGGAAGCTGTTCAAAGTCTGCCTTGACGTAAGTTTCATCGTCCTGTACCACGCAATCAAACTTTCGCGATCGTGTTTTGTTTATCGTCGCGATTTGGAGTCACCACTTGTAAGTCGACAGTCCCAGCTTCTTTACGACATCTCGGACGGAGAGGTTGGGGTTCCGCTCGAAACAGCGGGCAGCTCTTTTTGTCGTCGCTGAGGCCTCCGGCTTTCGATAAAACCCCCCCCCCCCCCCCCGATCCAGCTGTCCTGGCTGTCGACAAACGTTCACCGAAGCGTTGGTAACAGTTGATTTAGCCACATTCAACCATTTCGCCAACTTGGCGTGAGAGTTGTTTGGATTTTCTGCGTTGCTGCTCTTTTTTCGACCACATTTTGACAGTGCTAATCTCAAATTAGCCGTAGTTCTAATCTCAAAATCAAAATAGAGTCATGATGCTACACGCACACATCTTCAAAATGAGGGGTGTGCAAAAATTTGTAATGCACGATGAAAGGAAATGCGTCAAGGTGAAGTCGACAAATTATTGATCGAAACCCCCTTTTAAGTCTTTTTTAGATAATTTGTTGAAAGAAATTAAAATTTCAAAGTAAAATTTGTGAACTTTTCTGATAGAATGGTGCAATGACGTAGTCGGTTCAGGTGAATAAGAGTTATTAGCGTTTAAAAACCTTCTACTGCAGTGTTGTTTTGCAAAGATTCCCGGTAAGTAGAAATAATCGAAGTCATCCGTTAAAACTTTAGACGTAAGCTCGTATAAGGGAAGGTTTCCATAGCTGAAATGGTTGATTCTTGCATTGCTGAACGAGATCTGTATGCAAGAGTTCGAAGTTAGAAATAAATGTATTGAAAACAGGTTAGTTGAGAACCTAATGAGCTTGAACATATTTTCTATAATTGGAATGGTCTCACCAAAAGTATTCGACAAAATTGAACTTTGTTGAAACAAGCACTCTTGTGAACTTTCAGTCTATAATTTATGAAACTCTTGTGAGCCATGACGCGCTATTTTCAACATTTTTTTTGCTAAACAGGGTGAGTGGGATTTTCTTTCAGAGGAGTATATGAGAGGTTTTCCTGATTTTTAATTTTCAAAGTATTTCCAGTTTGGTAAAATTTGTCTTAATTTAGCTCAATTCAAATCTTCCTCCCTTTGCCTTTAGTGACAGCTGCATGGGTTGTTGGAAAGCGTCACAGCTGGCATGCACGATATTTTCAGGCATTTCATTCCATATTTTTACCTAATGTTTTTTTTTAAGTTTCCACGTTTAGTCGTTTGAAATTCCCCAGTTTGCCCAGCATGTAGCCCCATGCGTAGAAATGGCAAGGAATCAAATCACGTGAAGAGGCAGACCATTATTTCGACAAAAAAAAAATCCGGAAAATTGTCCCCACACCAAGTCTGCGTAGCTTTCGCTTGGTGGGATACAGGTAGAGGCTTGTTGGAAGCAATAGGGTGCATTCTTTAGTGTTTTTTGACGAAGGGATGCAAAAGGTTCTTCTAAACATCATCGATGTGATATTGACTGTTGATTTCAACACTAGGTGCAATGGAACAGCACTGAAACCTTCAAAGTTTTGAAGAAACATCCCGAAACCATAACTCTTGAAACATTCTGGATAATTTGAAAATCTTGTTCATCACGAGAAATACCATAAATATGTGCTACATACACCCGATCATTTTGCTGGTTGTGTAGCAGGACCATTTTTTAATGATGATGATAATGAAGATGATGTAATACTATTATCTATTTTAGCAAAGAAACTTCCCATAGCAGTGGAATAATCTGGAAAACGATTTGATCAGGATTCTATTGTTGTTTGTGATCATCAAGCTCCTGTATGAAGGGTCAAAACCGTTTGGGTGGGCCCGTATGCAGAGACACTTATGTGAAACCCGAGAATATAGGGAAGAGTCTTTTTCCAAAAGCAAGTTTACTCTGACAGTACCAGAATCGAGCCCTCGATTGACAAAATAAACCCAATAGATGGGGTCGAAGTGGGCTCTTCCTCGTTCCGCGAAATGTTAACAATAGGGAAGAGGCAGTCTCCTGCTCCTTATTTAAAATCGTTTCACTTGGGTGCCTTGATGGTCCCTCTTTTTCCCCTTTATATGTTATTTAACTTAATGTTATACATATATGTTAGTATATTTTGTTGTGGTTATTTGATTGCTTATCTTGTGTTAGAAAATTTGGCTGAAAGTAAAATTGTTTAGGGTTACATACCGTTTTTACTTGTTGCTTCAATTTGAAGCCACACAGATAGAAAGGAACATTGAATTTTCTGCGTTATCTAATGCACATAAAGGGAATGCTAGATTTGCCAGAATATAATGGGATATTTCATATAAATTTAATCCAGATAACGCCTGAATCCAGCCTGTTGTATGAAAGATTGTCAATATTGTTGTATGGCACATGAAAAATTGCAAACAATTTCGTTGTTTACGCCTCCTTTAGCTTGGATTTAAACGAGGGGATATTTTACACGCTTTTTAAAATTAATTATTTTTTTCTGTGCAGGTTGTCTTCAGGTATAATATTGCTCGCGGCAATAGGATAGGGAAGAGTACTGGAGAAAGGAGAGTAAGCGTTAGTAATTAGTAACATACAATGTGCATGTGAGAATTTCATGGTGATGTTCTCACAATGGCCGTTCAGAATGATTTGACGGATGCGTATGAGAGATCATTCACGATTTATTGCCACTCGTTTACTCAACTCCATCACGTTCAGTTATAGAAGACAACAAACATTTCACTACGTGCTATATTTTGGAATATCAAGGCAATGATCCCCCATCCATTTGGTTCAGCCATTTTTTAACGTTGATGTGGCAGCCATGTATTTACACATGAAATCTGCCGCGACCAAATCGGCAGAACGCACCCATACCCCTTTCTGAACCGAAGGGCAGGGAGCTACCTATAGCAAGAACGTATTTTCGCTCGAAAACAGAAATTCACAATCATCGTGCTGCCTGTGCCGCTTCCGACATCTTTCGACTCTTGCAACCTTTTGCTTTTCATTCAAGCCACGCACCCGTTGTTTTTCGTATGAATTCGATCAAAGGTCGTCTTACCAGGATTCCGCTGAATTTGCTCTCTCACGATGGCTTCCAGACACCTGACAATGCGTTTACGGCCAGATCTGGGAGATATCTTCTTGGAACCGATTTATTTGTAGCGTTTGATGGTACCTTAACTTACCAATCAGACTAAGGCCGGCGTGGATTCAGCTGTACACAGAAGTTGTTTCCATTGTAATCGCCAACCTCGCTGTCTGCGGAGGGTCCGCAGGTCGCCTTCTACTTGATCGATCCACCTTGCTCGTTGCGTGCCTCTTCTTCTTGTACCTGTCGGTTCGTTTTCGAAAACCATTTTCACAGGGCTGTCGTCCGACATTCTTATGACATGCCCAGCCCATCGTAGTCAACCGAGCGTTTGATGGTGTTTTGTTTATTCCGAGTAGTTTCAATTTCTTTAATAGAGTTCATAATTACCACGAGCCTCAAACAAAAGTAAATTGAAAACAAACTTGCAAGACGCGTGGACATTTGAATACACTTTAAAAGACAAATGAGCAAAAATGTCTGTGAGTAACCTATCCAAAGTAACACACGTCTAAAAAACACTGACAGGAATTACCACTCACCCTGTATTTGCTTTTTGGATTGTCACTGATTTTACCCGAGCAGCAATAAAACATCAATAAAAATGAAAAAAATAGCAATACAAATATGTGAAATTTCCACTAAATTATTAAACACTGTGCCAACAAAAAAATAACAATTCGCACTAGAAAAACTTAAAATAGCAATAAAAAATTGTAAATTCACTTGTAATAATTCAAAAGTGACCGGTAAAACTGTCAAAACAAGCAATGGAAATTATTATAAACCCAATAATAAGCTGATATTTTTCCGTCATAATAATAAGTTCTAGCGGTAAACATGGGACAAAAGTCTTCAAACACTTCAACTCTTTCCACAAAATCGCAATAAAAAATCAAAACATTAGAAAAAAATTTAAAAGATTTTTTTTTGGCTTCAATTGGAAAGATTTGAAAAATTTGAAGGCTTTCAGTACATGTTTACTGCTAGAACTTATTATTATGACGGAAAACTATCAGTCTATTATTGCGTTTATAGTAATTTGCATTGCTTTTTTTGAAAGTTTTACCGGTCACTTTTGAATTATTGCAAGTGAATAATCAATTTTTTGTTGCTATTTTGAGTTTTTCAAGTGCGAATTGTTATTTTTTCGTTGGCACCGTGGTTAATAATTTAGTGGCAATTTTGTGAATTTTCAATGCTAAATGTTCATTAATTAGTGCCAGTATATATTTTAGTCATAAAAATAATCGCCATACTAAGATGAACAAAAATAACAGAATAAAATTTAGGGAAGCATGCTTTCTGCTTTTTTGAGACCTCACTGGCTTTGTGGAGCATTTGCCATGAAATTTTGTTATTATATTTTCATGCTGACTTTTTGAAAACTGAACTCGTTGAATAAGGCTTGTTCGCGAGAAAATCCGGACACCTCTAAAAACGTATAACTCTGGAAATACTTTATCAACGTGGGAACTATTTAGCAGACTGATGAACGTATGTCTGTTCATTGTGTAAAATCAATTTTTGCTGATACTACAAACTTTTAGATCGATGATGGCGTCGAAAGAAGAGCAAGTGCGAACAGCTATTGTGTGCGGTCGCAATAAAAATCCGGATCAGCCAGTTAAAAAACTTGAAAAAAAGCTTGGTTTTCCAGCAAGCACTGTTCATAACATTATTAAATCTTTCGACACACGTTCGACAACAACCATGAAGGCTGTAAGCGAAACAAAGGTGGATCTCAGGAACCACTGGAAGGACGCGAAGGTAAAGCAAATGATGCAGAAGAGACCAGATTTATCAATTCGTACTGTTGCTGGAAAAATATGCGTGCAATATGCAGCTGTGGTCGAGCAAACCAAAGCTTTACCACTACCGGAACGGTAAACAAGGAAATATACCGTGAAGAATGCCTGAAGAAGCGATTGTTGCCATTCCTTGGCAGCTATGACGCTCCCTCACAATTCTGGCCTGATTTGGCATCTTGTCACTACGCCAAAGATGTTTTGGAATTGTATAAAGCGAATGGAGTCCATGTTGTATCGAAAGAGGCAAATTCACCTAACTGCCGGAGTTGGAACCTATCGAGCGGTATTGGGCTCCTGTGAAGAGAGTACTCTCTCAACATAAACAACAAGACTACAGCAAAATTTCGAAAATCTTGGATGACTAATAATGCACAATTAAATGAATAAAAACCGCATCTTGGATTAAACTAACAGCAAATTTGTTTTATTCCAGATTTGATCTGTTCAGATTTTGTCGCAGACAAGCCTCAGAGTGAATTTCTAATCGCGAGACACTTCTGCTCGTAACTGGAAAACTATACCTTTTAACAGCAAGCAAACTGTTCAAATGATAAGTAAACAAGAGGTGATGGCACTGGACATCGATGATACCCCTTTTACGAGTCGATTATGATGATGATAATCAAGGTTGCGGCTTATCATTTTTGACTTATCCATATTCATTTGCCGATAGCTCTTCTCAGAAGCTCAATTTTAAAATATAATGTTTGATGAACTTATGGTGCTTGAGTAGACCTACAACTTGGTCTAACAATTCATAGCTCTATCTCTTATATCTGAGGAATAAGAGTGTATATTCGCAGTGATCTTCGCGATGAAATTCGCGGTGAAGATCACGCGATTATCATCGTGAAGATCACTGTGAATATACGCTCTCATGTCGAAGATATAGGAGTTAGAGCAATGTACTGTTAAACAAAGTTGTAGGTCTACTCATGCACTACAAGTTCATCATACATCATATTATCAAATCGACCCTCTGAAAGGAGATATTGGCAAATGAATATGCCTGAGTCAAAAATGATAAGCCGCAACCCTGATGATAATGATGATGACAAATTTATTCCAATTTTAAAATCATCACGCTAACATCCTGTCCGCACACTGTGCCAACTTTATGTAGTCTAGCTAATTCTCGGAAACCGCCCAATGATGACAATCATCAAACGAAAACCGACGTCGTAAAATCTGTTACCGTTCTTCGGGAGATCCAAACTGCCATGAACTTTCAATCGTTAAATCGCTCAAGAACCGTTCGAAGATTCGAACCAGTGATGGCATACTGTTAACGACCGCACAACGAGACACCATCTTGAGCTAGGTAGGTCATTTCCTAGTCGATGGGTGAACTCAAATTGAAAAAAAAAATCTTCGAAGCGTTTCACGCGCTCAACGGAAGCAATAAAGTTCGTAATCATGCAAAACACTACTCGCCCATACATAATATCGCGAGCTCGCGCGAGCGGCAGAAGAATATGCTCTTAGCTTTGGTGTTGTTGTATTATAGTAGAGCTGATAGCTTCAATGATTTTATTGCCCTCTTGATGCCATGCTCTCGCTATCAACCGGTACCAGCTTCAGCAGCCAGCCTATCCGGTAGCAGCACCTACGATGACGTCTTATTTAGAGTTGCTGTGTGTGTTTACCCCGCGACCCCGATGACTGCTGAATGGTCGTAATTATGTCAGGAGCAAAAAAACGCTGCAGAAGCAGCATAAGTAAACAACACAACCGCACAAATATTGCGCAATTCCATCTTTAAACTAGACCATGTTGGTATAGTCGCAACTCGCGTGCAAAGGAGACACATTTTCTCGGGAGGGTTTTTCTTCCTCATCTTTGAAGAGGTAGTTGAATGCTTGTAAGTAAGTTACATATTTTGAATTTATGGATCCATTGTTGCCAATTCCCCGTCGCCGGTCTTGAAAATAAGTGTTTTGCGTGCGGTTCTCACTTTATTCGGAAACCGATTCAAAATGCGCATTCTCTTCTTTAAAGACCTCAACTAAGGGTGTGTTATTTAATCACAATTGAAAAATAGTGATGAATTCTGTAACTGATTCCATAAAAATGAACGTCCGACACCGATGTATTGAGAACTATTTCAAACACTAATTAGTTTACCGACTGCCCGCCGTGCTTATGCATCTAGAGCAAGTCAATACTGCAAATGCAATATTAGCTGCCCTCGCATAAGCGCATTACTACTCGCAACTGAAGGTGTGTCGTGTCGTGTGGGATCCCAAAAGACGTTCACCTCCAACATGGACGACCACTACTGCCTGTGCCTGTCAGTTGTTTATTCAATCTATATTTTCCACTTTTTTTTCCCACCCCGTCTGCTAACACTCCGGTTTTTATTCAATAATGCTCTAAATGAAGCATCGTTGCCAGAAGGTGGCACGGGTAGGCGGTCCGCCATCGAGCACCCTTGTTTAGCATTGCGACATGCTTATAAGCTGGTTACCGCTGTATGCAAAATTTTAGCAAAAGAAGAAAAAAAAATGCAACCGGCCAAGCAGTAAAAATTCAATAAGACTAAAATGACATTATGAAAATGGATACGATGGACCGGCAGCAGCGCAGAAAGTGATAGTGGATTAACATATGTAATTACAATAATTTCATTATGCGCGAGCTGTGGCTGCTAATTGTCAACTGGTTTTCCACCAACCCGAAGCCGAGGAGAAAAGTTTCCATTTGAAAGTAAACAAGGCAATTGGTTAGATTTGCCCGATATGAGATGGGACAAAAATGGAGCAAGTGAATGCCATCTGTAATGGCGATAATTGGTCTTATGTGAACTTTAAGTGAAATTCGAAGGATTAGAGCAGCGTGAACGGTCGTTTAGTTGGGTGATCATGTTGGGATTAGAGGAAAAATAAAAATAAGTGAAACTAGTTCAGAAGTGATTTAACCTTTGAGCACTCCTGTTTGATGCAGATGCGCCTATCAATGTTAAACCTACGTGTATTCCTCAAGAAATTCGTTTTGTACCAAACATCGTAGATCATAGAAATTTCGCAAAGAGCACGGTAGAATGCGATACGTAACCGTAACCGAGTAAATAACCAAGCTTGTAACTAGTTAGTAATTAGTTTGATTCCAACTTAATATACCTCGTAATCCTGACCAATATTAACTAATAGTCACCAATGAAAAGGCCTTGATCTACTGGAAAAAATCGAACTCGCGACCGTCGCGAAAAGTGGGAAGGTTTTGAGCGTTAAAAGCTCAGTCGTTTCTCAAGAGATTTTCAAAATGTTTGCACCAATTGATCGGAAATTTGTCTACGCATTAATTAAAAACATTGTAGATTTCTTGCCAAATACTATTTGAGGTCTTCATAAATGGTAAACCTTGTCTTAAAAAGTATATTAACCCCTTCAGGCCCAAGAGGTCATATATGACCCTAAACGGAATATAGCAGTATAAAATCACAGTCTGAATAAAAGTGTACACCGTCTTCGACTAATTTGTTCTACATCAATTCTTTTAAACATATAAAATATATGATCTGGACAATTTATAAAAATAAAATCTATAAAATCTATAAAATGATTTAAAGGCATAATTGACGACCTAGAACTTCTTGAATATGATGAAGTTTAAGGGGACCCCCCCCCCCCGGATTTAGGCAAAAATAAGGCAAAGTTTGTATTTTTTTTGTGGGAGAATGAAAAGAAGAACGAGCTTCCGGTTTTAACGATTAAATTTGATTATTATTCAAAATTTCAAAGAGATAAATTGTAAAAATTCAAAATGGCGTCTACAAAATGGCGATTTCTCGAAACCATGTTTTTAAATCTAACTTCTAGCCCCGGGCTTGATCTATTAATACGATTACCTCCATCAAATAACTGTTTGAAAGGTTATAGTTTTTTGTACGGCTTGAACTAAAAATTGGCATAAATAACTAATTGGTTATAATTTTTGAACACGGTTGAAATGATAAAAAGTAGCAAAAAATTCACGTTTCAGTTCAAATGATCACTATGCAATGAATTTAAGTTTAAATTGTCTGAAATTTAGTTCACGTAGAAAATTTCATTATCTTTCAGAAATGATAACTAGATTTGATTTCAGTCCACTACAAGAAGCTACAGGCTTGAAGTTGACGACCCGTGTTTTGCGCGCAGAGGCTTACGGAAATCGCCATTTTGTAGCCGCCATTTTGAATTTTCAGAATTTTTTTTATCTCTTTGAAATTTTGAATAATAATCAAATTGATTCGTCAAAACCGAAAGTTCGTACACCTTTTCAATCTCCCACAAAAAAAAAAATACAAACTTTGCCTTATTTTTGCCCAGATTCAGGGGAGGGTTCCCTTAAGAAGAAACGATGAATGCCTCATTAAAAGTGTAAAGTTTTGTTTCAGAACTTGGCACACATGCATACGTATTATTAAATTCTCGTTGATGAACGGTAAATATTTTCGTATCTCTCTGGGATGTGCTTAGCTATCCAATATGTACTTGAGCTCAGAACTTCAGATCTACAGTTGCTTTTAGAACTACCGTGAAGTACCCATATTCTGCGCACTTAATGCCCTAGTCTTGCGTATTTTAAAACATTCCAAACTAATGTTTAGTTGAATATTCTTTGAATTTAGTTCTACATGTAAATAGATGTTGTCATCTTGTGTTTGGGATAAAACATTGCAACAATAAACTGCAAATTTTTAGCATTTTTTTCAATTTTAGCAAATTTTTTTTCTCAGAAATTCAGAAGTAAACTTCTTCGAAGTTAAGAAGAAAATTGTCCAAACGGTCAGGAGTTCTCAGAAGTTCAGGAAGAAACTTGCAACAAATTTATGGGCACTTCCCTAGAAATTCTGGCAGGACTTTCCCAAAGTTTCGATAAGTTTTCCCTGGAGCTCAGGATGGGACTTATTTGCGGTTTGGAAAGAATAAGCTCAGGAAACAACTTCCCCGGAAAACAGGAAGATACATACTAGAGAGGGCACTACCTATAAGTTCAAGAAAGAATTTCTCAAAATTTTAGGAAAGAACTTCTCTGAAGTTCAGGAGAGGGCTTCTCAGAAGTTTCGAAGGAAACTTCCCAAAAGTTTAGTAAGAACTGCGCAGAAGTGCTAGAGAGCTGAAGTTGAGAATCGAACATTCTAGAATTCCATATGGAGGCCTTTTCGAAGTTCAGGAATTCCCAGAAGTTCAGGTAGATACTTCTCAGAAAAACAGGAAGAAACATGAAATGAGAAGAAAGATTAGTATTTTCCATTTAATTCCAACTACCTTTATTGCTTATCTTGCAGATACTCGTATTCCGTCAACAACGTGCAGACTTCATCAGTGTCAACCTACTCGACTGAAGTACACGACACTGGAGAAGTCTGCACATTTTAGACGAAACACGCGTATCTGTCAAGATAAGCAATAAAGGTAGTTGGAATTAAATGGAAAATACTAATCTTTCGTCTCATTTCTAGTTACATGTTTTCCACTAAACAGTTTATATGTTCTAGGATTCACAACGAAACTTTCCAAAAGTATAGGGGGTTCTTCCTAATAGTTCACGGATGAATTTCTCAGAAATTCAGAAACAAACTTCCCCGAACTTCAGGAGAAAACTTCATTGATTTTCGGAAAAGGACTTCTCAGGAGTTCTGGAAGAAACATCCAAGAAATTTAGAAAGAATTTTCTAGAAATCCTGAAGAATCCTTTCCTAATGTATCGGATTAATCTTCCTCGCTATTCAGAATGGGACTTATCAGAAGTCTAAATGGCAACTAAGTTCAGGAAAAAAAAACTTACCAAATTTTTCTGGAAGGTCAGGTGGGTTTGTTAGATGTGAATTCTCAAGAAGATCAGGTGTGACAGCCAAGAAGTTCAATTGCCTAAAGGTCAGGAGGAACTTCCTAAAATTTTAGTAAAGAGCTCTGCAGCAGATCAGATTAGAGCTTCCCTCCCTAGAGCTCCCAAGAGATAATCACTGACGAACCAAAGAAGCAGTTTATACAAAAATCATTCATATAACCATAATGATATTAGTTGCCCATGGCACCATATTAAGATATGGTAAACACCAACTTCCCAACTTTTTCCATCGTACTATAAGGAAACAAATTCATGAAGAATTTTCAATTCCTTGATTTTCATCTCGCTCCGGTTTAGAGATTTGATCGGTAAGGAAACTTCCCTGAAGTTTAGCAGAAGTTCTTGAGAATTCTTCCAAAGCTCAGAAAATCCTCCAAAAATTAAAAAAAAATATTATTTTGAAAAACTTCCCTCAGAGGTAATTAGAAGCTGAGGAATAAGTTTAAATAAATTATCAGAAGATTGGAGAACTTGGAGTTAAGATCGATTACTGCATATCTATAAAGCAACTTTGGAATGTTCTAGGGAAGCCCTTTCCTGATTTTCTGCAAAGGTCTTTGCTGAAATTCTGGGAGGTTTCGTTCAGAGCCTTAAGCAAGTTTTCTCATGAATCTCTGGACAGTCGCACCTAATTTTCTGTAAAATTCAAAACAAGCAACCCAACATTACCTTTCAGAAGCATTTGGTAAGTTTTCTCCTGAACAGAAACATTTAGTAAGTTACTTTCCCGAAAGTTACTATCTAAACTTCTGATTAGTCCCTTCCTGAACTACGGGTAAAATTTCTCCAAAACTTTAGGAAAGTTCTCTCCAGGATTTCTTAGACAATTTTCTTAAACTCGTTGGAAGTTTCTTCCTGAGCTTCTGAGAAGTCCTCTTCTGAACTTCAGGGAAGTATTCTCCTGAACTTCGGGGAAGGTACTTCCTGAATTTCAGAGAAAATCTTTCTTGAACTAATAGGACGTTCTCGCTATACTTCTGGAAAGTTTCTTACTGATTTTCTCAGAAGTATCTTCCTGAACTTCTAGTAATTCATGACGTTCGAAAAAGTCTTGAAAAAGTCTGACATTCGGGAATGTTCGATTCTGAACTTCAGGAAAGCTCTCTTGCACTTCTGGGTAGTTCCAACTAAACTTATGGGAAGTTTCCCTTGGAACTTCTGGGAAGTCCTATCGTGAACTTTAGAGGTGTTTTTTCCAGAAATTTTTGAGTAGTTGTCTTGAACTTACAGATTGTGCCCTCTGGTAGGTTTCTTCCTAAAATTTGGGGGAGGTTTGTTTCGTTAGCTTATTCCTTCGAAACTTCTAATATGCTCCGTCCAAAACACCGAAAAAAATTGTATTGACACTTTGGTAAAGTCATCTCCAGAATACCTAGGAAAATTCCTTAAAAATTGTTGGAATTTTCTTCCTCAACTTCTGCGACGTCCTGTTTTGAACTTTGGGGAGGTTTTCTCCTGAACTTCAGTGAATTTTTTTTTATTGAACTAAAGGGTGTATTCGATAAAAATGGCACACACATATATACTCATCAAAATTAAACTGATTATCGGATTTTCTTGAAATTTTCAGGGAATGAAGAACTACTAATGAGTTTTGATTTACAACATTTGTTTTATACAATTTCGTCTCCCATCCCGAATGCCCGCACCTTCCTTTTCACTCCACCCATCAAATTTTGTACAACCGATTTTCCCAGTGGTTTTGTTGTTTTTACCCAAATTTTCTTCAATTCTAGCTCTGTTTTTATAGTTTTGGGATGTTTGCGAAGTTCCGTTTTCATAATTGCCCAGAATTTTTCAATTGGACGAAGTTCCGGTGAATTTGGTGGGTTCATATCCTTTGGCACAAAATTGACTCCGTTGGCTCGGTACCACTCCAATACGTTTCGAGCGTAGTGGCAGGATGCTAGATCAGGCCAAAACAGAGTTGATCCTTTGTGCTTCTTAATGAATGGCAAGAGACGCTTCTTAAGGCACTCTTCCGTATAAATCGCACCGTTTATTGTTCCGGAAGTGATGAAGGGAGCACTTATTTCACCACATCCGCAAATTGCCAGCCAGATTAGAAACTTCTTTGCAAATTTCGATAGTTTCTTCTTTCGAACATCCTCCGGAACATCGAACTTCGACTTGGCAACGAAATATTCTTGCCCAGGAAGTTGATGGAAGTCGGCCTTGACGTATGTTTCGTCATCCATCACGATGCAACCGGATTTGGTGAGCAGCTTCGTGTAAAGTTTCCGGGCGCGTGTTTTCGCAGTGATGTTTTGTTTTTCATTCCGGTTTGGGGCTTTTTGCACTTTGTAAACATGTAACCCAGCACGCTTCATGGATTTTAGCGACTTTTTAGCGACATCTCGGATTGACATGTTTGGACGGTTCTTGAATTGTTGTACGACTTTCCTGGCCATTTTACTGTCCATTGGACCACTTTTACGACCACTCCCTTCCTTCCTTTGGACACTCAGACGCTCCTTGAAGGTTCTTATTACACGAGACACAGTTGTATTTGCAATTCCAAGCCTTTTAGCAATCCACCGGTGGGACGCACCTGGATTTTGATTGTGAGTGCACAAAATTTTCTCACGGACAATTTCTTGTTTCGACGACATGACTGGAACTACTGAATGTATAACTATGAAACTTGGCAGATGTAAATAATACACTATGGATAAGATCTACTCAAATTTCTAGATTTTTTACTCATACGATTCAAAAGTTACAGAAGATTTTCTGTGTGCCATTTTTATCGAATACACCCTTTATTCAGACATTTTTGTTCAAACTACTAGAAAGCACCCTCAATGCTTATGGAAAGTTTCTTTCTTGTGTCACTTCTTGATGTCACTTCCTGAACCTTGAGAAATCCTTGTTATGAATTTCGGCATTGTTCTCTACTGAGCATTGAGAAAGCTCTCTAGCACTTTTGGGATGTTCCAACTAATCTTTTGGGAAGTTTCTTCCGGAACTTCTGGGAAGTCTTTTTCGGGTTCTTACTTGAACTTCTAGGACGTATCGTCCTGAGGTTTCGGGAAATTTGTTTCTGATTTTTAAGATATTATAGGTTTTGCCCTCCCAGGTTAGTTTCTTCCTGGAGATGCTCATGGAAGTTTGTTCCTTAACTTCAGGAAGTCTCCTTAAATTTCTGGGAAGAACTCCAAAACCTTTGTGAAGTTCCAAACTTTCAAGAAGTCCTCAACCCTAAACTTGTTCTTATAGAACTCCTGAGAAGTCCTCTCCTGATTTTCGGTGGAGTTCTCTCCTGCGCTTCTGGGTCCTGAACTTTATGAGATATTCCTGCTTGAACTTTACTTTTGAGAAGTTTCTGACTTATCTTCGGAGAAGTTTTTTTTTTCGAGGAAGTCTCTTCCTGAATTTCTAGAAATTATTTTCCTGAAGCTCTGGGAAGTTTTCTTTTAAACTTTCTAAGATGTGCCCTAAATTCTGTGTAGTTTCTTTCTTTACTTTAAGGAATTTAGGACTCCACTTAACTCGAAGGTAAATTCCCAAATCCCAAGTGCAAATGTACTTAAATGGTGCGTTTAAAAGTACTTTGTACACCGATTGGGCTTAAGAGCCAATATTATTATTACAAAAGTAATAGTATTCAAACGAGAAAACGAAATTTACTTCTCGTTATTTCGACCCAAGACACATTGGTGGTCCTAATGAGTTTAGCTCTTGGTAAATTTCCTACCTCTTCTGTTTAACTCTTCTGTGTCCAACAGGGAGCAAAATTGTCTTTTTAATGTTAAAACATGATATTTCATTGTTATCATAGTACTCCCCTGTCTAGCCCTTCCCAAAAAATAATGTGACCCATTAATCTCGAGCCGGCCACGAGTAATTTTCACCACACTTACACCAAAAAGCAATGCACAGTGGGCAAGAACTGATGAAAACTAAGGAAAAAATCTGTTGCTTTTGTCGCTTTTAAGCGCGGTTTGTAAACAAGGCCATTTCCGCTTGGAAATTGTCGAATGGAACAGGTTTAAATCGCCGCACGGATATGGTAGTGGAGTTATAGAGCTTATTTTACCCCACTTCCCCTTATATTCATCAATAATTTATAGACATCTTTGCAATGAGAGGCTCAAGATCAACCAAACAGTTCTAATACCATGTGAAATTTCCTGGAAAATCGCTGCTTCAACTACCGCACGGCTCTGTAAACGAAGAAATGGCTGGTTTTACCCCAGTTCCCCTTGTATTCATGAATAGTTTGTAAATATCATTGCTCGGAGTGGCTCACGATCAACCAAATAAGGCTAATCCTATGTAAAGATTTTCAAGGAGATTTCACATTGGACTAGTCCTATTCGGTTGATCTTGAACGACTCCGAGCAGAGATATCTATAAACTATACATGAATTCAAGGAGAACTGGGGTAAAACTAGCCATATCTTCGTTCACAGAGCCGCGTGGTAGTTGTAACAGCTTCTATTCGATTTTCCAGCTTCAATTTTTTCTATTGCGTTAAAGGCCGACAGTAAACATTTATCCCACGAAACTAAAATGCCCATTACTATGGAAATATCCATCCGATTTGAAATATTTAAGCAAGCAGCTTTGGATTCAAGAACTCAACCACTTTTTCAAAGTTTTCTCATATGACCCATGGACAGCATGTGCCTCCGGAAATACACAGGATTTTCATAACCTTGTCCCGAAAATGGTTCACTTATAGAAGATTTCAATAGAATAAATAAATGCTAAATAATGTAATAATACTAAAAGTCGTAACGATTACTCCGAAGCAAGTTCCCATGAGGCCACGATTGTCCAGAAAATGATTTAAATTGAACTCTATTGCAAAAACGCGTATCATAACAAACACTTACTCCACAAAATGTGACAGATCAGTCACTATAGTTGCCAAGCGGTCGATTGAGTCAAACAACTCGACAAAACTTCGTCGATCTCGACATTTGTAATAGCTAAATAGACCTGTCGAGTGTGAAAGTGACGGTCGACTCGTCTTCTATAATTGGCCCTTATGCATCTTTCTGTAAACAAAAAAACATTTTTGAACTGACTGACGAAGATATTTTGTTCCTTTTTTTTAAAACCAATTGGATCTTGTCATCAAGAGGCTCAAATACTGTATGAAACGATAAACTCTCCTAACCAACAATAGTAAAGCCTAGGTGGAGCCCCAAGAACTCCATGCGTTCTGCACACCCCTGGGTTAGTGAAAATAATCAATATGCCTATATGATTACCCAGACCTAAACTCCACATATGTATTCTAAGGCAACAAGAAGCTACTGCACACATCAGAAATAAATTATGATCATAATCGATTTAACCATGTAGTTTTACATCCCGTAATAATCGGACTTGCAATGCAGCATGACGAACGCCCATCCGGGCCACGCTACCCAAGCTGGGCAATCAGATCGACCGTTGATCACCGGAGATAATCATCATCGGAACAAGTTATGATACGACTAGAACCATATTTTCCACACACAATGTAGTAACATGCCCGGTGCACCCGAGCTAATGGCCGTGTTTTCCTCTGCCCCAATGAATATTCATTACACGTCCCACGAGCGGTAGTTTCATCAAACCTGGGAACCATTAGAACTGCTTGTTTACTAACTCCCTCGTTCCCGCTCCGTTTATGCCATGTTTCGTATTTTGTTTTCGATGATTACAGTTAGAAATCAGCGATGAGAACTCACCGTCCAACATAATCTCGTCGGAAATCGCACCCCTCCCCGCACCAGGCTGGGCTCATTTGCGTATGAATTAATGAGTGGTTTGAAAAATGAATTCAAATCGCACTACTGCTCTTCCTAAAGCACCATCGTTGTCATTGGTCGTCCAAGTTGCTTGTAACAAAGCTAACAGCTGGTATTACCAATAAATAAATTCAAATTGTTTTCTTCCCGCAGAAAAGGGATGGCAATTGCTCCACCACGTGGACACCGCATAATGGCTGTTGCGATAGACGGTTGCGTTTCGAAACGGAAAACAATAAACCAAGACAAAGCTGAATCAAAACAAACGCGGAATTGCATAACACAACAGCGATGCCACCAACGCTCTGCGCCACTGTGATTGTTATTATCGCTATTTAGGTGGGAAACATAACAGAAACAGTGCCATTGAAACGTTTCATGCGGATCGGAGACACACCTGCAATTAGTCGTTGTTCAAAAAGCGAAACACTTGCTGTTTAATTTTGTCAGCGAGGCAATAAATTTAGTTCACATGTTAGATTTTGACCACAATTCAGAAACCCTTCAATCAATGTCGTTAATAGTACTGGTAGAATCAATCTCCATATCTTCGCCTTCGTGTTCGGAATTGAACAACCTTTGTCGACGCTCGGCCATCAGATTTTCCCGATCCTTGTGGATGTAGTCACGCACGTTGGGCAGTCCCGAGATGATAACTGCCTTGAACGCCGAACGCATCTGGTTCAGATCGGCAGCCTCCAACCACTCGTTGGAATCCATGGCGTAGCATTCCGTGTGTGATATTGCACTAACCTGGAATGATCGCATTCTAATAATTGAAATGATTAACTCAATTAAAATTCACCAACCCCATCGTAACCACCGATGGCAAAGATCATGTCGTCGATGACCTCCACCCCGAAATTGCTCCGTTGATGGTACATTTCCTTGAAGTTCTGCCACCGTCGAGTCACTGGATCGAATCGCTCGCATGTGTTCATCCGTATGAGTCCATTGAAGCCTCCGATTACGTTGACGGTGCCTCTGTGTCCAATGCACGAAACTCCAGATCGTCGGTTTAGCATGTTCGGGAGCACGTTCCAGGTGTTTTCTCTGGGGTCATATACTTCTGCCGAATTCATACATTCTTGACCGTTGAACCCCCCAATAATGTAGATCATGCCATCCAGTGTGCAGGCATCTGCATCCGAACGAAGTTGGTGCATCGGTGCAATCATGGTCCACTGATTGGTCCGAGGATTGTAGCATTCGGCCGTATTCTGGCGGTTATGTCCATCGTATCCTCCCATGGCGTAGATCAGCCCATCGAGCACAACTACGCTGACATAGCATCGACGGCAGTGCATCGGAGCGATCTCGGTCCATACCTTGCTTATGGCATCGAACTTTCGACAGGTATTGAAGTGTTCCACGCCATCGTAGCCACCGATACAGTATACCACATTCCCGAGAACGGCAGCTCCATAGTAAGCCCGAGCTTCCGTCCGATTGTCGGCATCTATTTTGATCCAACGATCCGCTCGGGTGTCGTACGTTTCGATGGCCGATTGCGGTAAACCTTCGCTCCAACCTCCGAAGGTGAAAATGATATCATACGGCAGTCTGGACAATGCCAGCGCTGGTGTTTTGATCTGCTAGGAAAGCGATTGTTTAGGTTATCCAACATCTATCGGCATTATAGCTTCACTTACCTTACTATGTTTGGTATTGACCATGTCTAGGTCGTAGAGAAACGTCAAGGTTTCTATGATGATCGGTTTTGTTTCCTCGTTGCCCAAGACATACGGATGCTCTTTGACTTTTTCCAGAAAATACTGTGTCCGCAGCAAACCTAACCGAACTGCCGTCATTAGCCGGGGAATGTGCTTCGCCCTATTCACCGGATCGCTATCTACCCAGCGTACGCAGCACTCCCAAACCGGTTCTTCATCCTTTACGTTCAACAATTCATCGCTCAACAGCGCATGGATATCGTCCAGGCCAACCTTAATCAAATCCGGACACCACCTAGCGACCTCTATGAAGTTCTTCAGCACATACTTCCTCGCATACTCGTACAGCGTAGGACAGTGCCTTTGTCGCCCATATAGCATAATGGTCACACAGTTGTTCGTGCCCAACACACTCTTGATGTACTGAATACATCGTTCCTGCAAACTGGCCATTCCCAGGAAATCCGCCGCTGCGTAAACCTCGAACATATCACTCTCGGTAATGTCCAACTCCCTCAAGTAGGAGTACTTGATGATCCTATCCATGATGACCCCCCGGATTCCGTCAATCGATATGTGGTCCTTTTTACTCGGAAGCGAAGTAGTGAACAGCGTCCGGAAGTAATCGCTGCAAGATCCCAAAATGGCGCGGTGAACCGGAAAAGTGAACTCGTCCTGGGTGATGATCGCGTCGCACAGCGTATTGCTCAGTCGCATTTCGTCGAGGGCCTTCATCGCCACATAGCTGATGCACCGCCGGGGTGGCGCTCCACTACTGTGCTGCTGCTGGTCGTCTTCCAATTGGCAATTTGGCATGTTCCTGATTGTGGGTTCGAAAAAAGAAAACGAATCTACGATTCTTGTACCGAAACTTGTGCGCAAGATGCGTTGGTCCAGGAGGATGTTCTAAAAAGAGTTACAAATAAAATGCTAGACTTTAACGTGTTCCTGGTTATGTCAACTCGACATAAATGTTCTTGGAAACGGAAGGCTGCTTAGATCGAATCATTTTGCATTGGAAAAAGTCGCGTTGGCCCCCTGAAAGTGAGTCAAAATTCAAATTACTCAATCAGCGTCTCAGCACATAAATCCCGTGACTCCAAATGGCGTCGCATATTTTTTCTCCTGCAAACAGTCCGACGTTAACGGAGACATCAACGACCGAAAAGTGTGAAAACTCTGCGTATTGCCGTTGGACCGTTCTAACAAACTTGAAAATAAATTAACATATCTGCAGCAGCATCAACAACAACAATAGAAGCAAAAAGTAAGTCGACAGCAATGACGCCACGCTGTTAATTACATAGAGGCTAGAAGTTACAGTTTGTGCACTTGGATGGGGCACTTTTTGAAAGGCGAAGGTTTTTTTTTTACTTCAAGATCGAGAGGGTAGTAATTATCACTAATTAGCAGAATTCGGTGATGTTCACTGCGGGTTTCAAGTGGACTGATGAAGGGTTTGTTTTCGGATTGGATTGGAAGCCCTTGCGTTCGTTGAAATCGAAACGAATAGAATCTCGGCTCGTAAGTGGGCTTTCGGAGACAAAATGCTTGGCAACCTTTGTGTGGACCCATTTGTTGGGGTGATTGTTGATCTCCAGCATGGGCTACGGTGAGACGTTAGCTAAAAAAAACTCTTGGGCTCGAACATAGCTTTTGAAATTAACACACTTTTCCATCATTTTGAAATCTTACTGCTATGTGAAGGGTTTTCAAGCTTAATGCATCACCACTTCCGATGTTAATCGATCTATGAAGGCAGTGTAGCAAATTTTGATGTTGTTTGGTGTTGGTTTTGTTTAGAGTTTTACTCAGAAATCTTGAACCCTAATGGCAAGTTTATTAAGTAAGCTTGTTCGTTTTTTTTTTTTCTAAATCGACAGTTATAAAAAGCCAAATAATTGACTATGTATGTTCATTGTTAATTGTTCAATGACTTGCTTGGAAAATTGTATGAATGATACACGGAAATTGGTTGTAAATGCATCAACTCATTGCTTTGCATTGTTCTTGCTTGAAAGGAAAAATTGAATCAGCTAAGTTGACTACATTGAAAATATGTGTTGGTTTTTTATGGAAATAACACGAAGCGTTCGTATTTATTGTCAACTGCAAGAGTGATGATACAACGTTTTTTCTGTGAATATAAGACGTACGTTTAAGGGTAATACGCGATCATTGATTTTCGTACCTCCTAAAGCGTCCATTTTCATTCCCCGATGTGATTTAAGGTTTCAGTTGCAACGCATTTTCCATACGAATATATGGGGATCAGGTTATTCTACACTAAAAATTAGTTCATTTCACGAAATCGAATGTACAGATAACGAATACATTCGTTGCTTTCTGCAACGAAACTGGTTTGTTATTTTCATGAAGATACCTTCGTAAATACTGCCACACGCGCAACTCTTAAAAGCATGACGCATTTGTTGACACAGAAAAAAACATTCGTGCATTGTACGTAAAGATACGAAGAGCTACGAATATTTTGTTACAAAGTAAAAATCTCTCTGGTGGTTGCATGAATGACTGACAGATCTACTATATCGACTCGAAATGTAATGTTGTTCTGCAAATCCAGTATTGCTGAAGAAGATAGCTCATTGCTATATGGATGACCCGCTTGTCAACTGAAAGGCATTCAAATAATTGACTGGGGAAATCAGGGATCTGCGAGCCCTGGGTTTGAAGTCCTCAACATCGTTTGCTGCGGCATGCACGTCGTACAGAATCCCTTCAAGGAAGGGCTAAGACAAACAGATTTCCATGTGGATCATTTTCTGCTGGTTTTGTTCAGCTTGTTCATAACGTACCGCTTAAGGCATCTTCAGTGGTGGTCTGCTTTTGGAACAACTTTATACTTGATTTGCATCAGCAAACTTGAATAGAACCAGCTAAAATAGACCAACTTTGTTATTGAACCCACCAACACCTATCATCCTGTCAATCAATTTGCAAATCTATCCTGGAGACTTATGGCCCCCATTATTTGCGTCCCCCAACACTCGAAGAGGTGAAGAAACTGATGCTTCCCGAAACGAAAATGCTTCCCGAAAATTCGAAAAAAAAACCGTATAAATTCAGTGACCTTCCTAGAAACTCAGGGCACTTATCAGAAGCTAGGTATACTTCTTTTAAAATCAGGAAACTTCCCCGAGGTTTTGATATTCTTCCTGGTGTTAAGGGAACATTCCAAAAAAAAAAAACAGGGATCTTTCCAGAAAATCAGGGAACTTCCTAGAAGTTCAGGCAACTTCCCTGAAATTCAGTTTTTTTTTTTTTTTAGAAAAGCAGGAAATTTGCCATACATTCAGGGAGCTTCACATGAGTTCAGGAAACTTCCCAAAAGTAAAAGATTCTTCACAGAAGTTCATGCAACTATTCAAAAATCCAGGGAGGTTCCCAGAAGTTCAAAAAACTTATCAGATTTGTTTGGGTGTTTTTAAGAAGTTCATAGAACTACTCAAGATGTTCAGGGAACTTTTCGGAAAAGCAGAAGCTTCCCATAAATTCAGAAAACTGTCCAAAATTTCATGAAGCTTTTCAAAAGTTTGCGGATCTTCCTAGAGGTTCAGAAAACTTCCCAGAATATCATGAAACTTGCTAGAAGTATACAGAACATCTTAGAACTTGTATGAGTTCGAGAAAGCAAGGTGCTAGAAGAGCACTACAAATGTTGCTCAATTTGAGAAGTGGACGAAGTCAGGACGCAGGAAGAAAGAAAGCTGGATAAAAGTCATCCGAATTTCTTCGGTGTTTCGATCAAAAGCGTTCGCTGTTAAGGTTGATGCGGTACACGATAAGATGCTGGGACCAATGCTGAATTTTATCTTCACGTCTACAGCAATGCTTGCCAGACCAAATCTTCTATGACTTCGTTTCTTTTTGACAATTTGACGGTACTTGTTAGAGCCGCTATGGAGAAAATTGTTAAGCTTGAGCGCCTGACAGTCAAAGCTAAATCGTTAATTGAAATAGAATCTTCTACTACCCCTTAATGTAGAAATTGGTTTTGCCTTTAAACCGGCAATTAAGAAAGCAACCGAATTTGCTTAAATTTCCGACTAAAACGTTTTGGCATTCCGCAACGACTTATGATATTTTTACTGTGGTGTTTTGAATATACTTAAAATATCTCCATTAACATTCCCTTTAACGCGTTACGTCATCTGCATCAATCTTGTTGTTATAACTCACTTCACGGACATAGCTAAAAAGTTTCTGGATCTGTTTCTGGAAACGGTCGTAGATAAAGAATATCTGAGAGCTGTAGTTGCTCACAAAGTAAAAGAAGAATTTGGGCAGTTGTGCTCGATGCCGCCTGATGTTGCTTGCCGAATTTCAGAGAAAAGAACATCGTTTGGACAAATTTTGACTAGAACTGATTAGTCGTTGTACTCGAAAACCTCGATCGCTTTACTATTTTTCCTTGATGTTTATGCTTCTAGAAACTTGAAAGATCAATGACTATATAAAGCTAAGTGTTCTCAATAGCAATATGAGAGACCAAAGCGGATTATGTAATACGCAAGACCGCGGCTAATATTTGAAAAAAAAAAACTTCACAAAAACTTCAATAAACTTCAAAAATATCTATTAATCCAATATATATTATCTCATCTTCCCAGTCGGGAAAATTATGCAAAAATGCGTGAAAAATTTGGGAAAAATGCGGGAATTTTTAAATTAAGATTGTATGGCCACCCTGAAATTCTACATAAATGTGTAATGCTAGTTTCTCACCAGAAAAAAGCAATATGAATGTTTCATACAATATACAAGACATTTGTTCTATGCACAAAATCCATGTTTACAAAAGGGTTGAAAGCTAATTTTGAAAAATAAATTTTCAGTGTACAGAACTGTTTGTATGTTTGATCGATTTAGATGGTGCCCACGACAAAATCGTATCACATTAAATAATTAGACAATATGCAGCCCTTCCGATTGCCATCAAACGTTCATGGGTTTGATTGAAACGAGTCGACAAAGTTTAGTCTTCTTTTTTTTCAATATCGCAATATGTAGGGGGATTGACCTGTTCCAGGCAAGTTAATCAGTCCATCCTTTTATGAGTATTTTGGATGCGTTTTACTCTCGTCTGCCACATTTGTTTGTTTACATTTATTTGATCTGTGATCCTCTATCTATTACAATCAACAGAATTATCCAAAATGGCTTGAAAGTCGAGCACTCGACACTGAAAAAGTCTGTAGCTCGCAAATGTAATTGGTCTATTTGTCAAAACATATGCTTTTTTTCTAGGGGAATTTCACGGAATTTAGTCGCGTTTACTAGTGACAGTTTGAAAAAGTGGTTCAGTTTTTTATATTTTTATATCTTTAAAAGTGATCAAGTGAAATGTATATTTCAATATTCCTTGTTTTCCGATACCTTGCAAGTGGTTTTATAAAGCACTAAACTTTTCAAGCAAGTGAAACTATTGTCGGCAACCTCTTTTATGTTCGGCTATCGTTCTATTTGAACTGCGTGTGAAAAAAATATCTGTTATTGGCAATGAAATGTGCAAATCATTGCAAATCATGTTTTTTTGTCTGAGATTGTCTGGAATACCAAACTTCAGGTTAGCATTGACATATTGGCTCCCCGAAAATCTGATTGATGTTCACATTCACATATGTCACAAGGTGGCCACCAAGACGTATCATTAAAAAACTTAACTGAAATTGCGGGAAAAGTCGGGAAATGTGACCAAAAATATACACAGGAGAAAAATGAATTTCAAAAGACTTGTCAAATTTTACCTTGTTCAATTCCAAGCCAAAATAATTAATTTTAACAAGCGTGTAAAATTTCTCCTCGTTTACTACTAAGCGAAACGAGGCGTAAACAACGAAATGGTTTGCAATATATCATGCGCCATACAACAATGGTTGCAATCTTTCATACAACTGGCTAGATTTAGGCGTTTTCTGGCGTAGTTTACGTGAAATATCCCATTATTTTCTGCCAAATCTAGCATTCCCTTTATGTGCATTAGATGATGCAGAAAATTAAATGTTTCTTTTTATCTGTGTATTTATTTGGTTAGAATTGTTGTTGTTTCGTATTTACTTCCAATTGTTCTTCGCCACAGGTAAACGACCTGAATCCTACATATAAAACCTATGAACACATGGATAGGGACCAACGGGTTTAGCTCTCTTCTGAATGAAGACGTGATAAGAGACCAAACCTTGCCGAATTCTCTCAGAGTTTTAGGCAAATATCTCGCCTTCAAGTTACTCATGTCAATCTTTTATTTTGCTATTTCATACGAATTTTTCTTTGGGTGCAGAGCAAATTTGAATCAAGTAAATGTCACCGCATACACATTCGTACACAGATAAAAAGAAACTCTGAATTTTCTGCGTTATCTAATGCACATAAAGGGAATGCTAGATTTGGCAGAAAATAATGGGATATTTCATATAAATTTAACCCAGATAACGCCTGAATCAAGCCTATTGTATGAAAGATTGCAAACAATATCGTTGTTCACGCTCCTTTGGCTTGGAATTACACGAGGGGAAATTTTACGCGCTTGTTAAAATTAATTATTTTTTTCTGTGTACAAATCAATAGAATATACTATTTGGAAGATTAAACAATGCCAGTTATCGAATCGGTATGACATATGGTAAAATCTTTCCATTTTCATTTTCTATTTTCCATTCTTAATTCTAATCAACCATGTGATGAAAGTCATTTTGGTGCCCTGTCAGTCGTTACCATTCAGGGTGAGATAAGTCTCGTCGTCGATCACCACCGCCACGTCGCGATTCGCCGAGAAAAGTGAGTTGACCATCTTATTTAGCCGCTGCTTCTGCACCATTGCCTGCTGCTCCGAAACCAGTGGACGCGACTTCCGCTTAGTGACATATACATATAATGCGAAAATTTGTTCTATTTCTTTCAAATCCCATTTTTAACTAATTCTAATAATTCCAGTCGAGTTATTAGTACGAGACACTGAAGAAGTCTGCACATTGTAGACGAAATACTCGTATCTGTCGAAGATAAGCAAAGGTAGTTGGAATTAAATGGAAGATACTAATTCTTCTTCTAATTTCTAGTTAATTCTAATATATATTTCCAAATTTGTTTTTACATTATCGGTTAAGATAGTTTTACTGTTTCACACATATTCCCTCTTCTGATAACGGTTTGCAAGTTTCAAACTATGCCATGAGTAGGATTTTGTATTGAGTTTATGTTTTTCCTTTAGTTGCTGAATAACCTCATCTTCTTTTGCCGACGGCACGTTGTATACACTCGAATTTGTTTCAGCACTTGTTGCTTTCAAGCCACGTAATGATTTTGGAAAAAAAGTAAAAGAATGGACAAAACCTAATTATTTATACAACCTTAATAACCGTGCAAGAGTCCTAGTTTAGCAATTCTTAGGCTTCATAAATTGACAAATTTTTGGTTTCTGATTGGCACACCCCAACAAACATCAATGTCGAATAACTGCTTTCTCCACCAAATTAAGAGAAGTTATTCAGTTTTCTAGAACACAAAGCTGAACAACTTCTCCAAATTTGTTTGAACAAGCTGTTATTCAGCATTGATGTTAGACCATGGAATAGTAGCAGCCGGAATTCAGAATGATCCTGCTATGTTGCATTGATATAACGTAAATTAGCAGTATTTACACATATCGGAATAACTTATCCAACTTTATCTTTTCTTTGCAGAGTGATTAAATAGCCTTAATTTTCCTAGTAGATATCTTACTCAGCCACATAGCACACATGGCACATTTGTGCTTCATCAAAATTTTTGGTTTGAATTAACATTAACAGCTTTTGAGCACAACTGATGTTTTCTAAGTTTTTTTCATATAGGTTTATGAGTCGTACCCATTTAGATATAATTCTGCAAACGAAACGAGCAGGTACCATTTGAGGCCGCAGTAGCAATAGATATAATTCTTCAACACCTCCCAAGTAATATTGTCAAAACGAATCTCCTTTATTAAGTTTTATTAAAGTTTTATGAAAGCCTCTAGAAATCAATTTGGTTTTATTATGACACCAAGAGACGCTAATAGGTTTCATATTTTAGTCAAGTTTATGAGAACCCACACAGCTTGTGTACCACGATTTTAAAACCTTGTTTTCTCAAATTCTTTACTCCCATCAAAGGTTTTATTAGGATTTTATGAACTTATAAAATGCTGTTTTGAAATGCCATTTCAGAACTCATTCATTTTGGTTAGTTGAAAAAGCATTTTAAAATCATTTTGCCTCCAGTTAATGCATTAAACAGCAAATTGGCTTTGAGGGAAGTCACCATAAACAACTACTCCAAATAACTTCTAAATAACTTCACGTGTAAGGAGAAGTTTTAGAGATTCTCGTGATCCATACACAAATACGTAGGGTTAAGCACTACTTAGTGTGTGCAACCTAACACCAATTGGCCGGCAATGGTATTATGGAAGCAGCTTTAATCCGGGAGTTAGAAAGTGATAGCTCTACTGCAGATCCACAATCGGTTCACTCAGAACAAACCGGAAAAAAACACTATAGCTTAGTAATTTATGTCCGGGTGTTGCAATACTACCGCTAATAAACAAAACTAAGCTTATGCAAATCGAAAAATCAAATGAAAAACTTTAATGTTAGCTTTAATGTGGTATTGAAACGGCAAAAACATGACCAAATAGTTGTATAGAAGCCATTGCGAAGATAAATTAGCCTTTTTGGCAAAACTGTGATTTATTCCAATCGCCATATTAAATATAAGAAATAATTGAAATGTGTAAAAATAAATGGACCAGATTTCAAATGTAATGCAAATGAACGGTAGATCAGACACAATTTTCGGCATTCTTATAGATAATCTTAGGGGCTATCCATATACCACATGGACTAGATTTGAGTCGTTTCTGACACCCCCCTCACCCTGCGTGGACAATCATTCATTTATTTTTTCAATAGAAAATACGAATCGTGGACACTTGCTAACCTTCTCCTCCCCCCAAACTGTCCACGTGGTATATGGATAGTCCCTTATTGAATATCATAAATTTTCAAGTTATTTTTGTTTTTGTTGTTGTAAACTCGCATAGTTTCCGAGGCGCAATTTTCGGCTAGCCAATATCCACCATAACATTTAATGCGCATATGATTTGGAGATTTGCTTTAAAACCAAATTTTCCGCAACACTAGAACTTTTTTCTTAGATATTATTTACTGCTAAATAAATAAGAAAAGGAGGGAATCGAACAAACCAGAACAACAAAAACCAACCACGATATCACAGTGATGTTTGACAGCTGGGGCCATTTGGCCGTATGCTGGTTTTTATGGCAGCCAATAGGTTTTATGACGGTTCTCATGTGGTCATAACATCTTCCACTGGATCATTTTCATTGGGGGTCGTTTTTGGTCAATCAACATCTCAAAAAAGCTCGAACGTCTAAACAAGCCAGGATCTGAAATATTCTGCCTTTTCCTTACTTTTGAAAATGAACATATTTTGGGCTTCCAGCGAACTCTAGAAGTGACGGTACAAAAAAAAAGGTAAACATACTGCTATCGGGGTAAAAATTAACCAAAGTCTTTGGCACGATCTTAAAATCTAGCCGTATATTTTTAAAATGGCCATTCTGGGCGTAAAGGCCCCCAGAAACGGTTCCGGTATTCATCCGAAGAGGACAATTTTGGAACCTCATATATTTGTATCGTTCGACGGCTTAAAATTTATGACTTCGAATACTGATCTTCAATATTTGGCTACTCCGGATACTCTGGAACCGGTTCCGGTAGGGCCCAAAGATGACAAGTCATTTACTGGGATTCACGAATCACAGAGTTTGTTTACGTAATTGGGATCGCGTAATCGAAATCGGATTTTGTCCTCTTGAGTCAACCGGAACTATGCCAGAGAATCTGATGTGGCCAAATTCACTGGTAGGTCTATGGCACGATTTTTCTGAAGATCAGTAAGTCGTGAATTTTGAGCCTTCGATCAGTACAAATATTTGAGGTTCCGATATCCTCCTCTCCGGATGCAAACCAGAGCCGGTTCTGGGTGATGTGCCCAGAATAGTCAGTTTAAAAAAACCGGCCAGCATGTCGTTTTAAGAATCCATACCTTTAATTTGAGATCAAGGTACCAAAAATTGGTCTAAAAATATTTTTTAATGAAAAAAGCTAAGTCTTGGGTCACTTTTGACACTAAATGCACATGTGTATTTTTTTTCCTAATGCATAAGGACCTTCTTTAACTTGTAACCTGGTAACTTGTAGTCACAACCGTCTGTAGAGTGGGCCACTTTGTACGAATTGCAGCTTTAGAGAAGCATAATCGATGTGATGGTAGACAAAACAGTTTTGAATGTAGTTTTAGGAGTGCTATATGGCTGGTATGAAACTAAAATTGTTTATTGGACTGTTTTAGTATAATTCTGCAGCCACAAAAGGCGCGCAGTAATTGAAAATAAATCACCGTCCATAAACCACGTAGTCTTTTTGGGTGGTGATGCGGGGGAATGGAGTTTACCAGAACACATGTTCCATACGCATTAAAAACAAGTATGAACAAATAAACTTAAAGGAGTGAGGGAGGTCTGAAAATCCCAAATATGAAAACACGTGGTTTATGGACCATCCCTTATCCCTTAGAAAGCTAAATGGATTTATAAAAAACCTTTTGGTTTGATGAAAACGCACGATTGGTTAGTTACTTTGATTAAGGGAACTGCATGGGATGATAATCAGCAAAAAGGAAAAATATAGAATTTTTGAAAATAATTAGCTCGAAAACCAAAACAATTTGAAGAACTAGGGTAGATTTTTTTAACTTTTTATTTTGAAAAAAAGTTTGGGCATTGAATTTGAAAGATTGTTTATTCGCCCTTCTCACTGATTTGTCCTCTTCCAACAAGCCTTTGCTTGAAATTCTTACCTCTTGTTTTCAGAGCTCTTGAATTTTTGGAAATAATATCACTAGTAGCTAGAAAATGAGATGAAAGATGAATAATTTTCATTCAATTCCAACTGCCTTCATTGCTTATCTTGACAGATACGCGTATTTCGCCTACACTGTCCAGACTTCTGCAGTGTCGTGTACTTGTACACGTCGAGAATTAGTACACAACACTGAAGAAGTCTGCACATTGTAGACGAAATACGCGTATTTATCAAGATAAGCATAAATGGTAGTTGGAAATAAATGGAAATTACTAATTTTTCTTCTCATTTTCTAGTTACAAGAGGCTAACGAGAAGACAATGCTAGCCTCGCTCCACGAGTTCAGATCGACGGTGATAAAATCAAGGTGGTAGACGCATTCGTGTATCTGGGCTCATTGGTGACCGCCGATAAGGACACCATCAAACATATACAAAGGCGTATTATGGCTGGCAATCGTGTCTATTCGCTCCGAAGTACGCAAAATTCAGTCGACTATGGTGGGCTGGGTATTTCGTAATAATTTCGGACGAAAGCCCAGTTAAAACGATTCCCCAAAACCGAACCGACAGGCATAAGAAGAATAGGTGCGCAACGAGAAAAGTGGAACGATCAAGTGGTATGCGATCAGCAGACCCTTCGTAGACTGCGAGGCTGGCGAAATGCAACCATCAACCGAATAGAATGAAGACAACTTCTGTGTACAGCAGAGGCTACCCGGGCCTTGCTCTGTGAGATCTATTGTACTTGCAATGTCTACCTATATGTATTTTCCAATGAAACTTTGTTTTTCAATTTTTATCATTGATCCAGTTATGTGTATGATTTTCATATAAAATTGAATAAAGCAATGTTTAAACTTCTATAGAGAACAAATGGAGCAAGTTTGATCAAAGTAGTCAATCGCGTTCAGAAATAACCGGTCCGGTTGCAAGCTAGCTAAAGCGCTTAAGATGCCAAAAATGCCAGGGAAAGATACAAGTCGTATAAAGCCAGTAAACTTCCGAACACGCACATCAAGCAGAATTCCGTGGCCAAAAAGCGTGCATGGCTCTCGTTGACCGTGTTTTGACGAAACATAAAGGCTGCATTTTGATCGATGACAGAACATACGTCAAATTTGATATTAAGCAGCTTCGCGGGCAAAGGTTTTACATCGCGACTAGACGTGGTGATGTGCCGGGAAGATTCAAGTTCGTATTTGCTGACAAGTTCGCGATGAATGCCATGATAATTCCATCAGGCATAGCAGCAAAGTCATTTGTTTGCCCTATTTGTGCCAGCTGCCACTACTCCAGGGTGGTTCTGAAGTGGTATGTTGCCAAAAAGATCGATTTTGTCCCCAAGATAATGAATTCTCCGAATTGCCCGGAATTTCATCCAATCGAAAAATACTGGGCAATTTCAAAGCAGCGATCTCGACGAAGCGGCAGGGCAGTCAAAGACATCCAGCAAATGCGAGAAAAATGGAAGAAATGAGCTAATTCCGTGTCCGTTTTCACTGTGCAGGCGCTGATGGGCTCCATCAAGAGGAAGGTGCGAGATTTCGTTCGAACTGGAAAAACTTCATCATATAATGCTGTAACTTTGAAGGTTTAAAAAAGGTACTGTAAAGCAACCATAAATGGTATTTTCAAACTTATTGAATCACGAATTATAGGTCTTTTGTGTGTACCAATTAACTTTTAGTCAGTCTTTATAACTATTTCGGGAGCGGAGCACGGATAAAACAAGAATCGTGAAAAAACTTCCAACGCACCTTGAAAAACGCTACCATAATACATTTAGGGAGGGAACGGTGTTTTATAATTTAAAATTTTATTTAACTTGAATAACAAAATATTGTTTGAATTTTTTACCGCGAATACGACGCTCAACGCTGCTGCATTTACATTTGTAGTGCAAGTGTGTATTGATCATGACTTCTCTCTAATCTGTTATGTTACAGTGAAACCCAAATTTTCATTTAGTTATGAAATTCAAATTTTGTGAAACATATACGTAGTCGGATATACGTATAATTCAAATTGTACTCTTAAAAAGCAACTGTCGCAATCTGCAGAAAAGGCTATAAAGCTCAATTGATAATGATATTCAGCAATGACAAATTCTGAAAAATCGGATTATTACAAACTCACAACTCGGCTCTCCCCATAGAGTTCTAACCTAGCTTCGAGTTTCGATCCCCACCTAGAATTAATCATACCTTTGCTATTAAAATCGAAACTCCAACCGTGACCGGTTGAATCATCATCCAATTCCGGTAGCAAGTGCATCTGCAATTGGTTCTTCCTCAGTAATAGCCAACACTCTATCGCAAAAGAGAGCACTGCACTACAAATCATATCCTGCGTGCGTGTGGCTATGATGATGAGGCTAATGATACTACACCAGCTGGCCCGGTCCGATCGGCATCTTCGGTAGCCGACCGACATGTGCTCGGTTGTATGCACTGTACTTCCACATAGTTCTCGTGGCAATCAACCGGCATCGGAGCATGAGAAAGTAAACATTTACGTGATCGCAACGGGACTTGGACTCGGCACTTCTTCTCTGGACCAGTAAAGGTTAATGTTCTTGTACCCCGCGTTTGCGTTTAAGATGACTGTGTGTGATTCCGAGAATAGGTCCATCCATATTCGCGGAGTGCAACGTGGTGGTATGATATGCTAACGAGCTGGTCATTAGCGTAAATGGTGCTATTTTATTAGCGCGTAACCACTGGATCCGATACCGAATGGAATTCTTTGTTCTGAAATGATCAACTTCGATTGCCGACGGAGCGAAAAATGGCTGTTATTACTCTTACAAATATTAACCACCCTGCATCATCAGTCTAAATGTAGGTTAGGCTTTCAGATTGAAGGTCACCGAAATTACAATCAGCTATTACTATTCAACCGAGAAGGCTGCTGGCGCGCTATGAAATTATGAACTTCCCAAAACGTTTAAACCGGACCGGTATGGCACACGCGATCGACTGGCCTCTCTTCCGACCGCCGCCGCCGTTCCGAAATTAAAGGGCTCACTGACCTCCAGCTGCACAATGCTATGCCATAATTTCGACTACTAAATGATGAAATCTGTAATTGTTAACTGGGCAAATGATCGGTTCGTCGAGCTGAACGTCCAAGTCATGCTTGTGGATAGGTTACCTACTATTAATTTTCAGAAAAAAAGCTCTGCGCTACTGACTTACTCTCGCGGTGCAACATTTTACCTTTTATTCGTTTAATCACATATTGCACGCCTTGCTACTGCTTTTTTTTGCGTCTTTTGGTTTGCAGCATACTTCGGAGCCTCCGCAAGAGGCGCTGATCATTCTGGTTAATCTGCTTTGCATGATTGCCGTAGCGGAATAATTAGCGAAAATTCTCTCCATTTATGACATTGAACTGGTTGTCACCTAATTGGGCAATTGAGTTCATTGTTGGTGCGAATTTATTGGGCAGTATTTTTCTGTGGTTCGTTAGTCAAAGGTCACGCAAATTTGACCAACTGATGGAAAACAATCGCATGTTGTCAGTCGAATCCAAGTCCAATCGTATTTTTCAACATCAAGCTCATGATAACTTATGTCTTCATCACACCCTTCATGGTGATTCCTCCGCATTCGGCTGATGAAATGCTGGCGGAAAACTTATGGTATATGCCGTTTATGCTAATATGATTATGTGGCAAGTGGCACGAGATGGGTAACAAATTAGTCTCGTTAGAAAAGATTCACACCTCGGCTGTCGACATCGTGTCGCACCCTGTTCAACATCGTCAAGCTTGCCCATCGCATTCATTCGGTGGCTTTATTACGTTGGGATTTAAAATTTAAATTAGACCTTGTCGAAAACAAAATCACTCACTAGTCACCGTCGAGCCGAGCCGGGGCGACTTCTGAATGACTAAGTTCGGACTAACGGAATTCTAAAGTAGGGCATTCTCGTTCCATGTGTTTCGATGCATTCTTTTTCGAAACAACTGCTGACGACGAGGGAGATGATCGCAGTTTGATGGGAAATTCCCAACTAGTGGTTCGCGTGATTGCGGCTGGTTAGCTCCGGTAAATCACCCCCCGTTATATGCTGTAGCTAGTCAGAACGAAACGAATTGCCTCATTCGGTTCATGGAGGTGCATATGCATGCGAAAAAAAAGCGACTCTCTTCACGGATAAAAATTACTCACAATTAGCAGATCACCCTTTGGTAGCCATGCAAGAGGGGAAAAAAAGTGCGCAATGAATGTGCGATTATTAAATCATTACCGCAATTATCTCATCAGGGAGGGTATGAACGACCGAATGACGGCAGCGGGCTCTGCCGTGGATAGTTGCAGTAACTGATGAAGCATGTTTCGAACATTCTCTCGACATCTTCGAGTCTCAGCTGTAGTAAACACAAGTGCACCGGGAGCCGGTTGTTCCAATAACTTGTACCACCCTCGTCGAATGTGGTAATTGAAACCTCACGCAGCTCGGTTGTGTTGTTTCTTTCATTGTTTTACAACCGAAGAAATGAAGAACCGATGTACCATTGTGCTAACATTGTTTCGTAAAAATCACGAATAAATCAGCCCGAGCCGATGAGGGCTATCGATGACTGCCAGACAAGGGTAAACATTCGTTCGATGGGAAAATTGTGCGTCAGGTGCATAAATCACGAGTGTACTTGGTTTGGATTTGTTTATACGGTTGATAATCAAGTTCGGTATGGTTTTGAGATAAAAAGCCTTTGGGTCGTCCTGAAAAAAAAATGGAAAAGATTCATTTTTGAAAACCAATCCAACTCTGTCATTTCATTCATATTAGCTTCTTACTGTTAGAAGCTAAAATGATTCATCATATGAAATTAGTTCATCACATTCTTCCTACTAAATGAGATGTAAATACGACGAAAATAGAGGAGTTTTCTCCAACGGAAGAGCCGATTTTGTAGAGAATCTTGATTGATTTGCTGAAAAAAAGAGGAAAACGAAACTCCCGTGGAATGATCCAAAATTTAAGAAACCTTACCTTGGGTCTGGGTGACAGTAAACCCAGGCAACTAGAAGTCGTATGAGAGTGTTTAAATAGTAACGTATATTCTTTAAGTCTTTAAGTTATATTAAATCGTTAAAAAGTTAAATAGTTAAATCGTAAAGCTAGTAAATCCAATTCTATACGATGTGTCATTTTTTCCATTGTACTGCGTTACATACTACAGGATGGCAACATAGAAATGATACCCCTCAAAATTTTTATAAAACTTAAACAAAATTGTAGGATTTGGATCATTGCATTTTGAATAACAAGTCAAAGTATTAAATTACATGGTGTTAAGTGAAGCTCAAATCTTTCTTCTTTATATTTAATCACGGCTCGAAGACGCTTTTGAAAATTGTTGCAAGCCGCACGCAGCACCAGCGGAAGCGGCATCTGACTCCAAATCTTAACCAAACGTTTTTCAAATGAATCCAAATACATGTGCTTTAAGTCGTCCAGCTTTCCTAGCAGGTATCCCCAGATACTGAAGTTCAGTGGGTTCAAATCAGGATACGATGTAGGCCACTCAGGAGAATTTTTGCAACATGGTAAATTTTAACTAGAAATGAGAAGAAAGACTAGTATTTTCCATTTAATTCCAACTACCTTTGTTACTTATATTGACAGATACTCGTATTTCGTCTACAATGTGCAGACCTCTTCAGTTTCGTGTACCAATAACTCGATTGAGTTCGTTATTAGTACATGACAGTAGTTGGTATTAAATGGAAAATACTAATCTTTCTTCTCATTGCTAGTTGAATTTCATAGCGGCCACAGACGCGGCAAAATCGAGAAATGCGGGAAAAATACGGGAATCCAAAATCATCGGGGAATGTGCAGGAAAAAGTCGGGAATTTCAAAATCCATCGGAACTCTTTGTCAAATGGAAGAAAACGTTCGAACACCTTTTTCAAATGATTTGAGTGATGGTTTTCCCATTTACTCGCCGCATTGATCTTAATAAAAGAGGTGTTTTTTATGCAAATCGAGCATTGATGAAGATAATAACTCAGTGCTCTATGGGCCGGCTGTCAAATGGAAGGCGTACAAAGAATAGACTAGGGAACTTTCACTTTTTTTAAACACTATTTTAAAAAAAAACTTTTTTTGTGCGTATTAGTAGAACGATTGTGATTGGGAAACTAGAAGAATTTAAAATTTAACACTTCATTTGATCACTTTTTAAAAAAATAAAAAATTAAACCTTGAAACACTTTTTTAAATTTTTGCTAGTAATCGCGAGCAAATTCCTTGCTCGACACTGAAGAAGTCTGTAAGTAGCAGACGAAATAGGCCTATCTGTCAAAAGATAAGCTCATAGTGGAATTAAATGGGATTTGCTAGCGATTACTAGCGAAAATTTAAAAAAGTGTTTCAAGGTTTAATTTTTTATTTTTTTAAAAAGTGATCAAATGAAGTGTTAAATTTTAAATTCTCCTAGTTTCCCAATCAGACTAGGGAAATCAAGGATCTGCAGGCCAGCACTGCTTAGAAGATCTGGCTACACGGCTGTGACAGGAGAGGTTTCGCACATGACTTGCTTCTGCTTTTATTTTAGTTGACTGGAACTTCTTAGGTGATGCTTTTGGCTGAAGCATCGCTATTGTATGTGTTACTGTAAATTTTAGTACAAATATGAACTTGCTAAGCTTTTACAATATTGTTCTTTTTACATGCTACAAGAGTTCCGCCAACCTAGGGCGATAACATTGCTGTAATTTTTAATTTACCAGATAGTGTCAGTCCTTCTGTATAATAGACAAATATTTGTCACTGCAGTGGACAGAAACCTATTGTACCAGACACCATACATCAATACCAAATGCATCAAACATCTTTTATAAACGAAAGCGAAAATTAGCAGTGCATTTTACAACCCCTGCTAAATAGACTTAAAATAAAATGTCGACCAATTGATGCATGACGATCTTATGGATCACTAGAATTACTTACAAAGAACTTGAAAAAAAAAGAAAATCGTGTTTTTCAGGTTCATTAGTTTTTCTATTGAAATTCTGAGAAGTTCGTTGGGTGAAAATGATCAAGTTGCTAGAAGAGCGCTACAAATGTCGCCCCATTTGAGAAGTTTTGTGGACGAAGTCAGGAAGTAGCAAGAAAGAAAACTGAAGAAAAGTCATCCGAATTTCAAACGGAGCTTTCATCGGTATTGCGATCAAAAGTGTTCGCTGTTGTGGTTGATGAGGTAGACGATAAGATGCTGGGATCAAAGCTGAATTTTGTCATCGCGTCTGTAGCAATGGTCGAGTTATTTCTCAGATCGCAGCTCTTATGGCTTCGTTTCTTTTTGAGGATTTGACGGGACTAGTTAGAGTTGCTATGGCACTGAAAATTGTTAAGTTCAAGTGTCTGAAATCGTTAATTGAAATATAATTCACGGAGAGCAATCTTCTGCCAACCCTTAATCCGACCTTTTCTGCTTCACGTTTCAGTTTGGTGTAGTGCACAGTAAACGCCTGAGTCGTTCTTCCGACAACAAAGTCCAACAAAGCACCTGATATCTTCACAAAACACTGTACACCATTTATCGTTGCCTTGAACAAACTAGTTTGAAAACTGTTCTCGTCCATAATTCTCTATCAATAGTATCGTATGCGGTGATGCGTAGGATATACTTGATAATCGAGACATTTTTGGAGGATATGCCCGCAACGTAAGATTTGGTCTACTTTCGATCGCCCGTCCACAAATCTGCTAGTTAGCGGTGATTGACGGCGGATACTGATCTAAAAGAGCACACATTCCAACTTCTTCAAGCTTTGTATCGCTCTACATTTGGACGAATTGCTTGCTGCAGCATCTTCGCCCGCGCTGCATTCTTCTCGTCTAAAACCATCTGACACTCCTCGCCGAACCAGTTGTTTCGACAATTTCCATCCACAAACCCAATGGCACCTTCTTCTGCGCTGTTAATGGTTGCTTTGACACTTCAGCAGTCCTCAAAAGGGGCTTCGATCAGCTCTCCCTCATCCGAAACATGAGGTAGCATTTTGAAATATCAACAAAAACTTACTACAGAAGATAATCACAGGACGACTCTGACTTAAGACATTTTTGTGGAAGTTGGACACACATGGAGTCAGTTTATACGATATAATTTCATACGAATGTCCCCAATAAAGAAATATTTAACAAAAAGATCTGGATTGAAACCATAAGAAAATTAAGGTTTAGATTAGGATTATTATTTTTTTATTCCTTCATTATCGAGATTTTCAGCCCTGGGCTGGGTCATCTCCCGTCGTAGTGACTCAAATACCTTTTCGGTATTTCCGTAACTATTCTGGGGGTGAGATTCGAACTCGTGACTTCGGCGTGAGAGGTATGGATGCTAACCACTACGCCAGGATCGCCCCCGTTTGGATTAGGACTTTATGATAACGTATAAGTGTCAGGAAAGATATACTGACCTTGAGCTCTAAAAATTACCAGAAGTTTTATAGAAAGTAAACAAAACGACCTGTTAGAATTGCTCATGAGTTAAGTTTCAACTGATAGGTAAAGATCTCAAGATTACAAACAGCTCTCCTTTAAGTCCTTATTAAAATCTTGTTTACCGGCAGTGACGGAAAAATCATTAGTTTCAAGATATTCTTAATTAACGTATTCAAAAAATTTAAATCAATTGAATGCAGCAAAAAAAAAATCATGAGACAGTCTGAAGGAATCCTACAAGCATGTTCAGAGGAAGAACACATGAAATTCAGGCGGAAGCTCAAAACTCAAGAAAGAAATATGCAATCACAGCTTGAAAATTAAAACATTGAATTTTCTGCGTTATCTAATGCAAAAGAAGAGAATACACCAAATATCGCTGGAATTAGGTCTGTTGTATGGAAAGTTGCAAATAATGTTGTATGCTGTATGAAAGATTGCAAACAACAACGTTATTTACGCTTGCTTTGGCTTGCAATTAAACTAGGAGAAATTTTACACGGAAGTTCATATCCTTAGCTGGAGGTCGCATTTCTCAATAAAAATCGCTTGCGAGCTTCATGGAAAAAAGTTCAAACAAAGTTTCCGCGGAACTTTCCTGCTATTTAATAAGCTATAAAAAATGGAAGACGATCTTTAGGCTTCGAAGAGTTTCCGATTGTTCTCTCAGCAACTTGAAGTTCCAAAAAAGCTTCGTTGATCACAGTTAAGCGGAAATCAAGCTGCATAAGAGTTCCATAGTCATCTCTTGGAAGGTACTCTTTAAAATACCATACAAGTTCATTGTGAACTTTCAAGATTCCTAATGGTTTCTACGAAATTCCATGCAACACCGTTTGGAAAATATGCGCATTTTCATACATAAAATAGTACGTTAACTAAAATTGATAAGCGGCCTTGATATTTAAGAGCTCAGATTAAGAAGTAAAATACCTGAGGATAATACCATAAAATTGTTCCCTCAATGTTATGCGAATACCAAATTCAGGTAAGACAGTACCAAAATAGTACCTCACGGTATTCCCAGGTATCCAAAATAACAAGTTTTGTAAATCGAGAAATATTTTTCTTGCAATTCTTAGGTATTATGTTTAGGTATTTTACCTCTTAATCTGAGCTCTATAATTCCCGAGCAGTAGACAACAACATATGCATGAGCTCAGATTAAGAGGTAAAATACCTAAGCAAAATACCTAAGAATTGCAAGCAAAATATCTCTCGAATACCAAAACTTGTTATTTTGGATACCTGGGAATACCTGAGAGGTACTATTTTGGTATTGTCTTACCTCAATTTGGTATTCATATAACATTGTGGGAACAATTTTATGGTATTATCGTTAGGTATTTTACCTCTTAATCTGAGCTCATAAATACTAAGGCCAGTTATCAAGTTATTCGGTCCTGCTCGGGTACTTATCAAGATCAAAATTAGATATTCATATGTTGTTGTCTCCGATATTCTCCCTTAGCTCAGTCGGTAAAGGTGACTGGGTTCGATTACTGATCTGGTCTAGGAATTTTTCGTAAAGTAAAATTTCATAGGGTATGGTTGCACTTGCCACACAATCATACTAATGCAAAAATGGTACCTGGCATCAACAGCTCTCAATTAATAACTGTGGAAGTGCATTTAGAGCACTAAGTTGAGAGCAAGCAATAAGCGAATTGTGAAAGCAATAAGCTTGACATGCTAAAAGAAGAAAAATGTTGTTGTCTGGGTGGGAATGCGGCCCACCAGAGCTGGAGACAACAACATTCTTCTTCTTCTTTTAGCATTTAAATTGGAGCTCGATAATCGATGTCGGCAGGTAAAGCTAACGAATTTTCATTGGAGTCCGATTTTACTTATTAACACCGGTATACAACGTTTCCACTTAGTGAAAATGGCAGCAGTAAAAGTGCACCGAAATTCCAGTCTCACTAAACTACTTAAAATAATGTTACCGTAATATTATACATTGTTCTTAAAGCCAACAAAAATGGCGGAAGAAAATTAGAATAATTTTCAAAAATAACAACTAAGAATAGCAATTAACTTGTTCTTATTGCTTTTAAACAACAGTTTGCGTCAATAGTGCATGTTTGCTTTGAGGCAGCTTAAGAGCTGCCTAATAGCTGACTTTCAAGAACATACAACTTTTTGAAAAATTTCTTTAGAATCTGCTAAGAATGCTATTCATTTTTGTTATGTGAACTTTCAAGTTCAGATAATGACGTGAAAGTAACGCTGCTTTGCATGGTATAAATCATTTTGAAGCATGCCTTCTATAGACACTTTTGGTAGCTGGACAGAACGTCTAGTAAAGTCCAGTCTTTGGTAAAATTTCTTTGTGTAGACAAATGATCCGCTAGTGAATAAATCATTGGCGCACCTTATGTTCCAAGACTGGTTGTATACATGTAAACTTAGGAAAAAAAAGCACAGAAAAAATAAAAAATCTCGTTTCCTTGTAAAAAAAACTGTGATCAGCTAAAGAGGCACTCGTGAAAGAATTTGGTGCACTTAGGTCAGTGGTTGATGGTTTCTATGTAAACGACGCTACGCCAGTTATACGTATAATCTGTCATTTATATCTTGTCTGAATCTGACGACTGCTCGTCGGCTCTACTCTCTAGTACTCGCTTTGCTGCATCGGCTTGAGAATCGTTATTACTGTGCCAGCCTGTCATACCTTCATCTGCTCTTTCGTTACTCAAATTTAAGAACAGCTCGTATCCACCAGTACTGCTTATTCTTTTACGTCATGCATCAGAGGATGACCTGGAGTTCCTAAGTTGTGCTAATGATAACGAGATCATTTCGATTATCAGTCCCCTCTCGGAACCGACCGAGTTTAAAGTTGATTTAGACGAATAAAGCATGCCAACCCGAGCAGGAGAAAATAACAAATGAATACCTAATTTTGCTCTTGATAACTGGCCGTGGTATTAAAGAGCTCAGATTAAGAGGTAAAATACCTAAGCAAAATACCTAAGGATTGCAAGCAAAATGTCTCTCGAATAGCTATACTTATTTCGGATACCTGGGAATACCTGAGAGGTATTATTTTGGTATTGTCTTACCTAAATTTGGTATTCGCATAACATTGTTGGAACAATTTTATGGTATTATCGTTAGGTATTTTACCTCTTAATCTCAGCTCCTAAATACCTAGGTCAGTTATCAAGTTATTCGGTCCTGCTCGGGAAGCTATCCAAAGCAACGCCTACAGACAATGTGTGCTGATTAATATCTGAATAAGTCGTTTTATAGCTATCCCGAGCAGCAACGAATACCTTGATAACTGGCTTTGGTATTGAAGACCGCTGCATAAGAGGTAAAATACCTGAGGATAATACCATAAAAATGTTCCCACAATGTTATGCGAATACTAAATTGAGGTAAGACACTACCAAAATAGTACCTCTCACGTATTCCCAGGTATATCAAGTAACAAATTTTGTTATTCGAGAGACATTTTGCTTGCAATTCTTAGGTATTTTACCTCTTGTGCTGTGATCTTAAATACCATGGCCTGTTATCAAAATCAACGTTAGGTATTCATGTGTTATTTTCTCCTGCTCAGGTAAATAAGCAGTTAATCTGAATGCAATATCTTCCTGGAGTCAACCCAACTGCTCTCAAAGGTTGCTAGGAAACAAATCCATAGTAGAATTTGCGATACGAGAGTGGCGTTAAAATCAAGGGAACATGTAAAATTTTAAAATATTCCATGGATTGTCCTAAATATTTTTTGACGATAGAACTTACTTATTTGCAAAACTTCATGCCAGTCATTTGTGTAAACCTATAAGACCTATAAGAGTTTATATTGATAGCCGGAAAGACGCTAGCTGTGATAATCAAAAATCATTAATCTAAGAAGAAATTTCCATTCATTGGAAAAAAAATCTCAGTTCTCAGTTCAAATCTTTCAACCATAAACAATCTTAAACGACAATTTGATCAGCCGCGTTTCACTTTCATTTACAGGTAATTAAAATTGGTCACGCGTGAACTAAATCATTTATCTTTCTTGTCTCTTTTCAGGTAAGCAATCTTCATCGTGCAAGTTAGCGATTTTCAACGAAAGATATGTTCTATAACCATGGATGAGTGATTAATGTAAGATTATCAAATACTATACATACCTACATCTAAACACTCGGATCAAATATTATTCTAAGGGGATATAGGATGGGTCTCACAATGGCGTACTCACTTGTGCTAAGCACTGGATTACAATGTAGATGGAGATGTTCGCTCATCACCATGAGGCACCAAGGGTGAACATTAATGTTTATTGCTAGAAGGAAAGATATGAAGAGAAAGTCTTGAAAGTTCCGTCAGTGTACGGCAGGTTGGAAATAGAACAGATGTTTTTTTTTTGAAAATTGAGCAAAAGGGCATGTGTACTGTGGTACTCGAACCAAAGACGTCATCTTTTGCCTAGCATCCCGCAGTGGTCGTAGGTCGAGGCACGGACAAGCCCGCCACCTCAACAGGCAAAAGAAGTGGTTTGGAAGGCGCTCAAGTACCACTGATGGCTTTGCGATAGTTATTCTAGCGATATATTGTGTGCACTCTGTTTTGATGCGCACATGGGAGAGGAACTCTCTCCTTTCTGGGTTTGTTTTGATTCGCAACGTCTGAGATCACTCAAGTTACAGTTTTAACTGTGTCAATCCGCAAGAAAATCAGGATTCCAGCTTCGAAATCACGAGGTGCAATAATTAGAAAGAGTCAACAACACTTCGTCCCGTATGACCGTAAAACAGTCTCTAATTGCTCACAGCGCATGCCATCTTTTATCACGCATCTGGCCTCCTTAGCATGTAGTGATAATGTAAAGCAACTTAGGTCCCATTTTAATGGGTGAAGTTCACGGTTGACATGCACCTGGCAGGAGTCGAGGTGAAATCTCCAGCCATTATCATTGCCACAACTCTTGCTCGAATATCCAAGCATATTATCCTCCTGGCATTGGCTGGCAGCGATGGTGGATCATTTCAGTGTGATCGTAAATCTATCCTCATAAACAGGAGGCATTTGTGTACGGACACGGGAAAAGGTTGCTCACCCGTAAAACTCACCTGTCAAGTGGAAAAGAAATGTCAATTTTTCTGCCAATCTTATCGAAATAAGCACTTCGAGTGGAACTGGTTTTGCCGTCACTTTGTTGCAGACGGTTGGGAAAGAGAGAGAGATGCTAAAACTGCTTGGGAATGCAAAATGAATCATCCAGTGCTCGCATTCGGACGGTTCCGGCTGTGTAGTTGAAGATGGATAACTGGCCTCGGTCCCGGAGATCTGCCGCTCGATTAGTGGTAATAATTCAATTAAGAAAGCAATAGCATAATTCAATTTGCGCTACTAGCAATTGATCTAGTCTGGGAAGTGACATTTACAGGCGAAAGTGTTAACAACCGCAGGTCGAAAACGTATGAAACCTAGATTTGCCTTCGTTGGTCGGTTGGGTTTCCCGCTTTCCGAATATGCGCGACCACTCGATAGTGGCCGCGCGCGATATTAATTGGCCGTATCTTTATGAATACCAATTAGGAGAGCAGCGACTGGATGGCTAGCGATCTAGCCGCCAATCGTGAGTGACTTCATAAAATAGTATCCGTTTGGTGCACAAAAGGCGCACACGTCGAGCTCTGTCTGCCACACAAATATGGATGATAATGCCTAAGCAAGGGTGTTTTTGTTTATCATAAATGCATAATTTCTGTGTCAGTTGGTTTGATGGTTACACAGCGAGAACGTGTCGGGACGGGGGGCTTCAGATTTCCTTATTGTGTTTCCTGCTACTTCATGCAAAGGCACGGTATTGAATTTGAATAGATTGGCGTTGGGCCTATTGGCCCGAAAGGGAACCCGTGCAGAAAATTAATGACTTCGATTGATAGCCATATTCGGACACGAAATAAATGGGAGCTGTTAAAAGCCTATAAACCATTCATGTTTGGTCGTCGAGATTGGTAGAGAGCGATGAGAGGAAAAATGTAGGCTTTTAAATGTGGACCAATCTTGCTTCTCTATGTGGTATTTAAATATAAAGTTTGTGGGAATAGTTTAAATTGATGGCGAGTGTTGTATTTGCAATAAATCAATGGCACCCAGTGCCTTTCTGCACCTTGTCCATGTCACTTTTCAGAGTTGGCTGCTACTGGAGCAACTGATAACTCGTGGAAGTTCTGGATTTGAACGCGTTTTGACATCAGTTACCAACTCTACTAAAGATAAGCTCTTCGACTATCTGAATTTAAAGCCACAAAAACATTCCATTTGGATTTTGTTTACCACCAACACAGATTCAGGGAACGTTGATGTGGGATCACCATGTCGCATTGCTTTCTCTCGGCCGCGTGGAAGGATTTGGCAGCCACAAATGTGTGACCGGACTCGAAAAACTTAAGAACGACTTCCTTCACTTTGATTGTCTCTGCATTCAACCGAAGGGTAGTGGAGGAACAAGTTCCGTTTTTTGTTCTGACTTGAACAATTGTTCAGACAGATCATCACTTTTTCCACTCCGTTGCTGCAGCACCAGTCGACAATTTTTTTCAAAGCTGCTTGTAATATCAGCGGCTTACCTGGGCGAAAACGATGAATAAACGAAAAAGTTTAGTGACCTGTAATTTGAAATAAGTGAAAGCAGATTTAATGATCGGAACCCCTAGAAGCACAATTGTTGCCATTCGGTTGAGATAACATAAAAATGACTTCCTAAGTCATAATCAAGTTACTACAACTAATTATGATCGTAGTAAATTACTTTCTGAACATCAACATCGAGTACGACTTCTTTTGGACAGATGTTGTCGCTATCAGAAAAAAAAAAAAATATTGGAGAAGGATGCCAATCGCAAATGTTCCACATGAGATTTGAATATTGTGCATATTGTAGTGAACACTTTCACCACAAGTTTGTCTTCGTCGGTATGTCGGGATGCATTATGGTGTAATGTTGCGGCCTCGCTTTGCTTGAGGTCTATCTGACCCAATTACATTTTTATGATATAAACTGGCGTATTCAGTATACAGGGTGCGGCAGAAAATAATGGGAAAATGTTCAAACTTGAGTATTGGGTTGATTCGTGTAGCTAGTGACTAATTTCTGTCGAAAGTGTATTTGTTTATGTTTACTTTCAAGTGCTGCATTCAAATATTCTATTTGTTTTATTGCAAATTCGTCAAAACGTTCGCGAAAGAAGTGATCACCAGTTTGTTGCTCGCCCAGAAGAAGCCGAAAGAGATTGCCAAGGTGCCATTTTGGCAACAGTTTACCGCATAAAAAAGTCCCTGCAGCCCAAGGATCAAGTGCTTCACTAGGTGAAGGCTAACTTCTCCGAGGACCAAAACGTTGTCCTACAGCAGGATGGAGCGCCGTGTGACACGTCCAATCGAACCCAACAATGGTTGAACGATAACATGAAGTTTTGGCCGAAGGATTTGTGGCCCATAGCAGTCCAGATCTCAATCCGTTGGATTATTCGATTTGAGCATATGTTGAAGCACGAGCCTGCAAAACATCACACCGTAGTGTGAAAACCCTGAAGTCAACCATAACACGCACATGGCAGTCAATGTCGGAGGACTACGTCCGAAAAGCATGCTCTGGCTTCCGGTGTCGACTCGAGGATGTTATCAATAAAAATGGAGGACACATTGAATAAATTTGTTTGATAGGACTTTATAAAGATAACTGCACTTGTAAATGTTGATATTATTGCTTGAATTAGTTGAAAATTGATTGAAAGAAATAGAACAAATTTTTGCATTATTTTCTGCCGCACCCTGTACATATACTATGTTGCATTAATTTATTTGTATAATAATTTAAAAAAAATCAATGTTAATATACACTTATGATCTCGAGACTGATATGCGAATAATTAGCTGATCTTATCGAAAATTTAGTGACATGTATCATTGCTGTTTTTGTGGATGGAAAATATAATCTGTGACTTTTTTCATCTCAACTCAATTGAACTCGCCTATTCTATTTATCTTAAAACAAATACATAGTTGAAAAATCTTTGCGGACGTGAAATAACGAAAAATTGGAAATAAATATTTCAATCGTCATTTTCTCCACTTGTTATTTTTCGCTATAGGACGGACATGCGAAAAGGGTCAGTTTAATTCACAGGAAAAACTAACAACTTTTTCAAATGTGCTTAGAAACCGTTTTGAACCTATTAAAACCAATGGAAACGGGAATACAACAGCAAGTTTGACAGTTCTACAAATGAATTCGATATGTCCAATTGAAATCGGCTTGTATGTAATCAGTTTTCCACTACTGGCTGTCGTTCCATTTCCTCTATCATTATGTTCGAGCCTTAAGGGTGCAGTTGGTGGGCCATTCTCAAATTGTGATGGTGGTTTACTTTATTTTTTTTTAAAAAAAAAAGATCGTGCGTTTCGTAGTTGCGATTCCTGTACTAAAATTGCTACTCCGTTAGTGTGGTAAGTGATGTGTTCTATGAAAGCGCAGTCAACTGCTCTTTAAATCTAGTGGTGATAGAAAGAGGCAAGTGACAAACGGCTAGGAAGAAAACGAGCCTGGGATTGAATTCCCGACCCTCTGCTCAGTAAGAAGAACGGTGCTACCGAGCCACGTCAGAAATTGTGATGGTGGTTTACTTCATTGCAAAAAAAACAAACAAACAGAAGCAACAATAAGAATACTGTTGTGGCCACTCACAAAGTTTGATGAAGGTTATACTGCATTGGGAAGACAAGGTAATTTTTCATTAATACTTAAAATCCTATTAAGACTGATTGCTCTCCACAGTAAGGATGCTGTTGGGGCTACTCACAAGATTTGATAGTGGTATCTGGGATTTTTTTTTTTTGAATTAGGCCTAGTAGCCGTTTTTACCGATTTAAAAGCACAAAAGCTATGTTTGTTGTTAAAGATCAATTTTTTTTTTGATGAACCTTATACAGAATGCGTGAATTGCGTTCTAGGAAAATGTGTGTCAAAATAAAAATATCATCTTATCAATCCATACGAATATTTTCTAATAAATTGCAATAATAAAAACCAAAATTCATGGTACTGACATCGAAAGCTCCAAATTAATAACTGTGGAAGCGCATAAGTTGAGAGCTAGCAATAAGAAAATTGCGAAAGCAATAAGCTTGAAATGCTTAATAAGAAGAAGTGTCTTATACGCAAAGGTTTTTTTTTTTTGCAAAGGGGCTATGTTCCACTTTTTGTATGGAACCGTGTTTAAAAAGACTAACTAGAGTTGACAAATTCACATGCTTAAACATTTCATTTTGCTTCGATTTTGTTTGTATGCGTTACCTTTCCATGCACTGGTCAAAATATAGTTTTTAAAATTTTGAGTATCTACATCAAGAATTGTGATTTTTTTTTTTGAAAAACTGCCATATGGTTACTTTTTGCCCAAAACGTAAAATGTGATTCGAAAGACGTCGATAAGTTGTTCCGTTCTGGAGTTATCGCCGAAAACAAACCGTGTTAAAACAAACCTTAGTGTAATTGGCATTGTTGTTTCTGGACCATGAAATAGAGCATAAAAATCATGACTATAATGTCACACTCTCAGACCTAGCAGTGCAGCTATTTGATTCTGTTAAAAAAAATATCAATCTATTTATATATACAAAAATGGATTTCTGTCTGCTTGTCTGTCTATCTGTCTGTCTGTCTGTCGGTCTGAACCTTCTAGACCCAGACACTACAGAACCGATCGGCGTGAAATTTTGTATGGAAGAGTTTTTGGGACCGGGGAACGTTCTTTTGATAGTTAGAGACCCCTCCCTTCTCTAAATGGGGGGGCTTCCATACAAATGAAACACAAATTTCTGCATAACTCGAGAACTAATCAAGCAAAAGAAACCGATACAACTCTGGCATGTGGGTTTTTTTTGGAGGAAAGAAATGTTTCTATGATGGTTTGATACCCCTCTTCTCTCGGCAAGGGGGGCTACCGTACAAATGAAACACAAATTTCAACCAAGCATGAGAATTATCCAGGCATTTAAAACATAAAATATGTATTTTTCGGGTAGGAAGGATGTTCTGATAGAAGTTTGAACCGCTTCTTAGTCAAGAAAAAAAAACTCATTCCGTAAAATAACCATAAACGCGCCAGCTCTATTAATTTTTCATTCATTTAGTTGCAAGCGGTTATTGCACCAGGTTCAGATAGTCTTTCAAATAAATAATAACTTTTTCATTTGCGTTTGGCTACACGGGAAATAATGTGTTCTTTTAAACGAGAACAACAGGTCATGGTTTCATGAATAAATTATGCTTTCGTGATATGAATATAAATCATGAACAATAGTCATGATATCATGAAGTATTTTCCCGCCGCAATGAAATCGTCAATAAATAGGGTCAAGAACATGAACTGAATTCCTGATACTACTTTATTCATGAATTAGGGAAATCTACTCTATCGACTCTGAATGTAAGCAAAAAAATAAATCCACCGATATGATTCGAACCTAGTGTGGCTGTGGAGAACTGTAATAGTAAGTACTTGGTGGATGTACTCACTACGCTATTGTTATTCTTGAAATGACTCTTGACCAGTGTGTCAAATATTCTCTTTGTGTACCTAAAAACATAAGATAATCTTGACGAGTGATACACCCGTTATTCTTTCACAATGCAACAATGATATGTTGTAGCTTGAATTTATTGCAACAAAAAACGAAGAAAACAACAAAAGGTTGCATCAATGATGTGAAAGAGACAAGTTGCTGTAAGAAAATGTTGTGATTCGCACACATGTTGCAACGATCTTGTTTTCCTGTAACTGCGACAAAATAACATTTTGTCATTATTGCAACACACTACCGATAGCAACAATGCTTTATCAGCAACATGAAAAATAGCTGTCGAACAAATTACTGATCTGAATAATTATAAAATTTGTTGTGGATGGACTTCCACCTGAAGAAAAATGCCTGTATCACACACAGAACAAAAGCGAGCACTATCTATGCAAACTTGTTGCAAATTGACTATTTTATCAGGGCAAAATAAAAAATATGTGCGCTTAAAGCCTGGTCTTCAACCCAGATCATCCTGAACATAAAGAAGTTCAGTACGGAGGATCTACAGTTGTAACTATAGTTTTTTCCGATTACACAAAGTTACGATATATAGTCTTATGAAAGATCAACAGATATAATGAGATAATCTGGGATGTTCTAGGTTGTCCAAACTGTCCTGGACTACAGAACTTAGAATCTACAGTTGTAACTATAGTTTTTTTCGGCTATACAAAGTTGCGATATGCATTCAACCTTGTTAACTGAATCTTTTGGATGGTCAAGAGACATTTTGAGATATACTGGGATGTTCTAGGTAATCCAAACTGTTCTTGAGTTCTTATCTTAGGATCGACAATTGCAACTGTAGCTTCTTAACTATCCAAATTCGAGTACCATTGGATACATGCCCTTTCGCTCAATTTTCAAAAACATCTGTTAATTTTCCTACCTGCCGCACTCTGACGGACCTTTCAACACTTTCTCTTCACATCTTTCATTCTAGCCAAAAACATTGTTGTTCACTCTTGGTGCCTCATGGTGATGAGCGAACATCTCCTTCTACATCATAATCGTTACTCCTCGCACGGAGAATACATAACATAACAATTAATGTATATCCAAATTAGCAATATGTAATCAATAATGTTGATTGCATCTTTTGAAAGGTCAACCGATACTATGAGATAATTTGGGATGTTCTTGGTCAATCAAGCTGTCCTGGAGTTCAGCACTTAGGATCTACAACTGTAACGGTTGCTTTTTCAGCTATAGTAATGTACGATATGTATTCAACTACTTTAATTGAGTTTTCTGGAAGGTCAGAAGACATAATGAGATAATCTGGGATGTTCTAGGTGATCCAAACAGTCCTGGAGCTCAGATCTTGGGATCAACAGTTGTAACTGTAGTTTCACGGCTATTCAAATTTACGATATGTATTCAACCATATTCAATGGATCTTCTGGAAGGTCCACCAATATTATGATGAAATCTGGGATGTTCTGGGGCATACTAGGCTGTTCATTAGTTCGTAGATTAGGATCTACCATTGTAGCCTTTTTCAGATGTGCACATGTACGATATGTGTTCAACTATGTTCATTGGATCTTATGAACGAGCAACCAACATTATGAGATAATCTGGGATATTCTAAGTCATCCAAGTTGTCCTGGAGTACTGAACATAGGATCTATAATTGTAGCTGTACCTATTTCGGCTACACATAGTTATGATACGTTTTCAAACATGTTTATTGAGCCTTCATGGTCAGCAGACATTATGAGATGATCTGGGATGTTCTTTATCAGCCATACAGTTCTGGAGCTCAAAAATTAGGAGCTGAAATATTAACTGTAGCTTTTTAGGCTATACAAATATACGATATGTAATCAACCATGTTCAGTGGATCTTCTTTTAGGTCAACCGACGTTATTGGATAGTCATTCCACACAGAATATTTTTTTGGCACATTATGGATATGAATCTCTCAAATTGGTTGTTGGTTATAAACTTCAAGAATGCATCTTGAAGTTGAAAAGTTATGATTGAATATGTCGCACAAAACTGATGATTCTCGATAGGATCTTGGTTCCGATTTGGCTGAACCAATGGTAACTGTATCTTTTTTAGCTGCAAGGCAAACTTAGAATGACCAATATTATCCCAGATTATCACATAATATCTTTTGACTTTCCAGAAGATTCAATAAACGTGGTTGAATGCATATCGCAACTTTGTATTGTTGAATTATGTACAGATACAATTGTAGATTCTAGGTTTTGAGCTGAAGAGAAATGCTAAAATACAGTACATTTACCATCACTGACCCTGATCGTGTCCAGATGTGGCCAATGTAGTTCTTGACACTTGATTCTACCACTATTGCTCTTATTTTGGATTTCGTATGTGATTTGGGGTGTAGCATGATATGTTCTGGTCCAAGTAAAAAAAAGAAGGCTTTTCTCCGGATGTACCTAGAACATGCCAATAAGGTTTTGGGCAATTATCGAATTTTAATGTAATTAGAGATGTCGCATGGAATGTTTTGGTTCAGACCAAAAACTGGCCACATCTCCATAGGTACCCGCACTCTGTATGGCTACCATTCATCTTGTAATCGAATCCTTATGTGATTTGACGCGTCTCACGACAGCTTGGAAATATTTTAGATAATATCTTCAAAAGTAACCCATACCCACCGGAAACACATTGTAACTCTCCGGGTGAGAGTTCTTGATGTGGCGCAAACAATTTGTCAACAGAAACGTTTTCGGACTGAACGTGCAATTAAGACCCAGGCTACAACTAAGATCCCCGTTCTCGGAACGAAATATGTTTCGAACTATTTGGGACACATTTTCTTTGTCCTCTTTAACAAATGTAGAATCCATTTTTTATTTTTTTTAACAACACAACGCAACAAAATGCACTGAGGAAATGCCACAAGGAACGAAAATTACTGATCGCTCGAATATTGGAAGAACATCACTAGTCGGGATTGCAAAAGCTTTGATAAAACGTATGCAATAAATAGGGGAAGGTCGCTAGAAACAGACAATGGTTGAAAACATGAACACAAGCTGTTGCAAATCAAATTTTTAGGAATAAATTAATTATCTTATGATATTAAAACAACATGCATGATAAACTTTAGTTCATGTTAACAGAACAAACTGAAATTTATTGCAAATCGAATGTTTTTCATTAAAGCAGTAGGTATCGATCTTTCATCTTTACCAACTATCCCCTATCACTCGACAAAAATTTTGAAAGAGAAGGAGTGATAAAATTAAACATTGTCTCTTTTCGGTAGATGCAACATGTGACATTATTGAATTTATTTATGTTGCATACAATGCTGGCGAGTGACAGCCATGGACCGAATAGAATGGAGACAACTTCTTCTCAGCAGAGGCCACGCCGGCCTTAGTCTGATTGGTAAGGTAAGGTACAAAGCAATATACAAACAACGCCTTGTCTCTTTCCAAAATAGCAATCGGATGTTGTGAAACATTAATATCTCGATTCAACTGCCATGCAATTTGTCATTATTGTGTTGAGTATGCAACAATGATAAAGATACATTATTGTTTGTCCCAACATTGAAAAGTTGGGACAATGTCTTTATCATTCATGCATTCACGAATTTTGATTCACTGCTCTTGACTAATGAAGTTGAAGCACAACTTTATATTAGAGGCAAAACTAGACTTCCTAAGTTCATGACTTGCATGAATAAGAGTCTCGAGTTCATAAAATAAGATGAGAGTTCGTTTCATGATTTTTTATTAATAAAAATAGAAACGGATTTGTTTCCGTGTAAAAAACAGGTTTTGGTAAAGTTGTAGCGTACAAAATTTTTATACATCGATTTGATTGCTTTCTTAACTTCAAATGGTGTATGCAGTTTGTTAAATGTGCTCAAGTGTCAAGAAGCTGTTCAGGACGCGATTTGAAATCGATTATTTTAAAATTTTAATCTTCAAAGTCTAATGGTGGCCCTTCCAAGATTACATAGCACTTTTTTGTAACCCAATACTGAACGATTTCATTCTCAAATATTTGAAGAAAATCCAAGCAATGTGCAATTTGGGAATGTACCAATATTTTCAACGTGTGTATAAAAAACAAGATGTTCATTAAAATTTGAAACAAAAATCTCTTTCGAGTTTCTAGAATTGGGAACAAATTTCAAATTATGAATATGGCCCAAATTTTAAATTAAGGATTGTTTCCAACGCAAATTAAGAATCAATTATAAAAAATGCTAAAACAACACATATACACACTTAGAAAAAATCATGGTAATTTAAGTTTACTTGGATGCCCACAATAAAAGAGCGGCCCATTGGATACACATTGCCGTCTGTTCTGAAAATTTCGAGGCAGTAAAAACGAAAATTCACAGTTCATATGCCATGACGTAAATGTGAGTTATTAAACAAAAAGTTAGATTTTCTAAAAGCACCTATCGTAATTTTGAAAGCGTCGCTGCTTGATTTTTTTCATGATTGGTGAACATCAGTTTCGCATTCGGATGGTAGCAAAAACATCGTAAACTAAATCACAAAATCGGAAACTTGTTCACGTTGTTTTTTTTTTCATCTAAAAATAATGACAACATCCTGGGTTTTCTTCTTCTAAAAATCCTGCAAACGTGAACTAGTTCACGGATCGTTGTTGCTACGAGAACGTTTTTGTTTCCGTGAACTCGTCAAACGGTTCTTTTTTCGTACTGGCGTCAGTGTTTCCGCGAACTATGCAATCTATTCTCGAAACACACGCTGCAGTGATAATGCTTTTTTTTGTGTGCTCTAGAACATGCAAAAACTTTCAGACTACATTCCCACACGGTCGCTCGTGGTTGATGCCGATCCGGTGGCGGTATTTGCTATTCATAGTGACATTTGTTCCAATTTCTTCTGAAATCATTACAACCACTTCAGTTGAAGCACGTTATAAATAAATCTACACTCCATCCATCCGCAGCTCAGGTGTGTATTAATGAAACGGATTGCGCAGGAAACTCGATTACAAAACGAGAAATCTCAGCAAAGAAGGAAAATGCCTCAAGAATGCCGTTCACCTTCCCAGTGGCCACATCGCGACTGGGCTGTGTTCTGATCGTTAGAACGCCCGTCCTTTGGTATCTGCTTTCACAAACCCAAAAGAGCGATATTCGATTGGCCGTAAATCAAAACCTCGACACGCTCAAGGAGTACAGTTGCATACCCCCCTAGTTTCGGCATCGCGCACTGGTAACAGCTAAGCGCAAGATCTAAGCCTCCACCATGGCGACCGACGACCGGACCGGTTAAGGAGAACCTGCTGTGCACCGTCTGTCGTGGCATGCACCTCCATTAATTGCAAAGTGGGTGTGCGATACTTGCAGCGTAATTTCTCCTCTGCTGCCTGCGTCAAATTCCAATGGCCCTTGGCTCCAACTGGCCATAGAGAACGAGCAGGAAGTTAATCATAACTCATATAAAATATAAATAGGCCGCGTGTCTGTTATCCAAACTTGTCAGGTTGAAACCTCATCTGCTTTAATGCTGGAAATGCATCGCCATAAAAAGATAACGAAAATACTTCTGCTTCATTTACTCGCAGCGCATCTGGTTATATCTGCTCCCTATATTCATTAATTCCAGGCCAAACCGTTAATCATTCCGGGAGTTTGAGATTAGCGTTCTCGATGATCTCGCTCGCAGTGGTTGGCAAATGCATTGAATAACTGACTGACTGACTGACTGACTGACTAGCCAACTGACTGCCGAACTAATCACAATCTGGTCCGTTCAAGGTGATTTGGCGAAATGCACCGTTACAAATTCACGCGCGTCTCATTGATTATTTCTTCACCTACCGATTGTTGCGTCGATTTGGAAATTAAATTACACTGTATCGATATTCAGCCAATTTGCCAATAATCAACTGTAAACAATCCGTCAAAAGCCGGCGTTGGAAGGGTGGACGCGCGCGCGCGCGACGGACGAGAAGAAACACTGAATGGTACAATTAGTTTCGATCGATTAGATAATTGGCTCTTTAGCTGATTTTTCCCAATTTCGTTTCATTTGCTTATCTTGATCAACTCGCGCGCGCAGTGCTGCATTTCATTGACGAATTTTCTCACCTCGCAGTTCGGTGCGATTGAAGTCACCCGGGCCGAGTGCGAGAAAATGAGACTTGCAGACAGAGTCGGCATTCCATAAGGCACCACCAGTCAGTCGCTACATTTCCGGTTGAGTGTTTTGAGTAGTAGTGAGTGAGTGAGTGAGTGAGTAGGTAGGTTTCGACCGACAGACGTGAAGGAGCGCGCCGATGTTTTCTTCTCCATGGTCCCAAGGTCAATGTCGGCGGCGGCGCGGTCAGTCGTCAATCGTCGTGATCATAATGTTGGCAAAGCAGATGAACCGATGAAGATGAGAGCTGGCTGAAGAAGAGGCTTGCGATATGGGACGAGGTGCGGTCCGGTGGTGGCATGCTGCATGAGGGAAAAAAGGCATGGACGTTAATGGCGATAATGCGGTAATGGTTCATTATATTCATTTCTTTATAATTGTTGTTTTGCCAGTGGAAGCAGGTATCTGTTTTGTGCTCTGTTTGTACTACGATCATGATGGTGCTGATGGTGGTTGCTTATTATTATTCCATTTTTGGGGGGTCTCATCTCTGGCAGTTCCATTACAAGCCGTGGCCAATTGAATGTAGATGAGTGCGAGCTCTCTGGGTGGCCTTGAAAGAGGAAATCAAGAGCATTTTTCCCTTGTGGTCTCCAATGCGTTTGTAGAACCCATGTGGCGGCAGGCCTTCGGTTACTGCTGAAGTCTGATGTAATTTTAATTATTGCCGGCAAGTGTGATCAATTTGTGTTGATTGAAAAGAGGAATGGAAGGGTTACTGGGTAAAGATCGAAGTGCGGTTCAATTTAATGATCCGCGTGACTTTTGACGTTTGCAATTTTAATATTCGATTGTCAGGTGTCATCTTCAAGGACAAGAGGTATTTGGGTTCTTTTTGATTTTCACGATTGATTGTCACAGCCATGACTATGACTGTTGAAATGTTATAGAATGCCATGAATCAGCTTCTGTTGATCATACAGCATTTAAGCATTCGCAAACTCCGAGGGTGGAACAATTTGACCACTCAACACTACGATAACTCGGGTCACGTCAATTAAAACAACTGAAAACCCGAAAAATCTATAGTTAGTTTGAAATTTTTACGGGAGAAAAAATATTTGCTGTCATCATCAAACAAGGCACGCTTCGATCCTGCTACATTACCTCAAGTCAAACCTTGCACCGAAAATCACTGCCCCTAATTTATAAACCCGACGCACACTGGGACCAATCTGAAAAAAGATGGTCAAAAATGTTTTCACACTTTTCCCGATATTTTAGCGCTTTGGAGTTGCTAGAAATATGATTTTACATTTTGTTTTAATACTTATCAAAAGTTTTACTTAAGTGATACTTTACTTTAAAAAACTTACTTTGTGGATACAAGATAGAAGGTTGGTGTCTTCAGATAGTAAGTACCTTTATCGAAAGCATTCTGATATATAATTGATTTAATTTATAGACTAACTTAAAACTTGTTTTTTTTTACGTTTTTGTGTCTCAAACCTTACCAGATCGATTTAAAATGTTCAACAAACGCAATACTTTGCTGAAGACGTCAACTGTCTTAATGGCTTGATTTGAGTTTTGAAGCGCTCCTAAGTTAAAAAAAATACGTGTTTTCAACAACAATAACTCAGACAACGGCAAAATTTTGCAACCAAATTTTACACAGTTGTTCAACCAATACTTCAAGTATACGTATGCGCCGGGTATCATCGTGTTCATAAAGTTCTCAGTTCGTCTCTTTGAGCGTACCAATTTCTTTTTCTATCAATATTTTTCCAATCCCCGACATAATTTACCGCACCCTTGGATCCTTTTGCGCAAGAACTAGCACATTAAAGGTGAAGTAGCTCAGAATAGTTTCGTTTGTTTACAAACTGCAGTTGAGTTTGAGTTTCCAGTTGATTCAGGTTGTGTGATTTGAAAATGCTCCGGAAACATTTGTTCAAAGTGTGGCTGCAGAAATATGACAGTTCAAGTACCATCAAAATGCAACATGTCCGTGATTTCGTTCTGAAAAACAAATCAAACAGTTTGTCACAGGACGAAAACAAGCTTGTCAACAAAGACATGTCCAGGTTGTGTTCTGAATTTAACAATCGCTGGAATAAGGCAGGAAGAACGCAGAAAAGTTTTGAAATAAGCAACAAGAGTTGGTTGAATTGTAGTGCATTTACTTGTGGTAATGTGAAAGTTAGAAGCCTCAGAAAACCGTTTTCTGACGTGAATAAACAAAATATAAGGCGGAGAGTTGAAGGATTGAGGCAGCAGGGAACTAGAGTTGAAGGATTGAGGAAGCACGGATGCGAAGATGTAGCAAAACTTTTGCAAGAAGAATTACAGGCATCTCCTACCAGTGTCAACCGAATGAGACGAGCATTGAAATGCAAAACTGATTTACAAAAGCATCGTATGAATGACTTGCGAGTTTTTTTTTTATTGATGGCGATTATAGTGAAGATCAGTGGATACTGCTTCGAAAGACGTCTAAGTAATGCAACGCACCACATTTATACCATAGCTACAAAAATCTTGTTGGAGCCCTTGAAAAATGTCTGCCAGACCGTAACAGAATCTTCATCACAGAGGTATCTTGTTATGGTTGTATTTGAAGGAGAAATTCGAACCTACTGGTATTTCGTTTTTTTACATAGTTAACTGCTGAGGTTGACTTACAGAGTTTACTGGATCACACAGTTCAGCGAATACTATTTTTGACTTTGGAGATAGAAGGTTTGAATAATGAAGCTCTTGGAGATCTTGAGCTTTTATCAAAATGGGGTTTTGACGGCTCATCGGATCATTCAAACTACAAGCAAAGGTATGAAGGGGTAGATGAAGATGATAGTGCAATTTTTATTACATCTATGGTACCATTGATGCTTCGTCTCGGTAACGATCCAGATCGTATTGTGTGAATGAATCGTATGCCTTCATCTACAAGGTTATGCCGACCTATCAAAATCCAATTCAAGAAGGAAAAATATTCAGTAATTTAAGTACGTTTAAAGCAGCTAAATAAATCTGATTACTTTCATTACAACTTGAAAATCCATTAGCTACGAGATTAATCACACTAAATACTGCACACTTATATGAATTCACAGATTTCAGAAATATTTAACCGGAAAACTTTCGGGTACATAAAGTTTACCCGGCGCAGATTTTTTTTGTACACGTAAACTTTAAGTAATGGTTGACCAAACTGTGCAAAATTTAATTGCAAAATTTTGCCGGTTTCTGAGTTATTGTTGTTAAAAAAATGTTTTTTTTAACTTAAAACCGCTTTAAAACTCAAATACAGCCATTTAGGCAGTTGAAGTCTTCAGCAAAGTTGTGCGTTTGTTGAATATTTCAAATCGATCTGATAAGGTTTGAGCCACAAAAAAGTAAAAAAAAACAAGTTTTAAGTTTTTTTTCCTCTGTTCGGGACATAAACCACTGCGACCAGTAATTTGATCTATTGTAGTATATCCCGTATCCTTTGTTTAGTGCATGTCGAGTTACTTCATCACTATTGAGAAATGATGAAGTATTCGGTGTTGTTACAGTTGTCATTGTTTGTTGTTGGCAATGAATCAAGTTCTATTGAATGTTTCCGCTATTTTAACCCTTTGAGGAGTGAGAGCACTCTTCAAAGGCGCGCCCCTTTATCAGTCAAAACTGAATTCATTGCAAACAAAACAAACAATGACTCCGATATTGATCATGCATCACAACCCTAGTCCTAACCAATTCAAACTATAGCACATCAAATAGAAAATGAAAATTCACATAAATAAAGACTAACCATGTTTTCTTTATTTCAAGCTCATCCTTGGTGGACGAATCCGAGTATTATCGCTTTTCCCAAGACATAAAATGTAATAAGGACTATTATACGTTCCTTTGACTACAAAAAACAAATATGTTCCCTAGTTTGAATTAGTTCAGACTAGGGTTCGGTGGTAGATCTGATAGCCCGTAACGCACCACGGAAAGGTGATCTACCAGCGTTACGGGTTAAGTTTTTAGTTAGTCTATAAACTAAATCAATTATATATCAGAACGCTTTCGATTTAGGTATTTACTATCCTCAGCAAAGTTTTGTTAACTATATAGTTCTAAAACTTTGCTGAAGGCACCAACCTTCTATCTTGTACCTACACAAAGTTAGTTTATTTTTAAGTAAACTATCACTTAAGTATAACTTTTGATAAGTAATTATGAAAATGAAAAATAATCTTTCTAGCTAGTTTTCCGTAGACTCCAAAGCGCCAAAATATCAGGAAAAGTGTGAGAACACTTTTGACCTTTTTTTTCAGATTGGTCCCAGTGTGCGACGTTCAGGGTGCGAAAAATTCAAATTCAATAAGCAGTATCCCGTGAATTTATCCAACATCCATCTCGTCATTCACCGATTCGGTGCAAAACTGAATTTCAGAAGAGCCAAAATTCGGTGATAGCAAGAACACATTCAGTCAGAATGTTTGCGATTATTGTGTTTTGTGATGCTCTCCTCTTTTTGTTTTGACTGATTGAACCGGAGATCTGTATAGAAAAATGTGTCGGTAGCATCCTGTGTGAATGAAGGCACTCGGTGCGAGCCACCTTTTTGGAGGGGACCGAATGCTTGTGTTCGTTCGTTCATTGCCTCTTCTCTTTATTAGTAATTCGTGTGTTCAGCAAAGACCAAAGAATTGAATACTGTTGTTTTTCGCACTCATTTCGGGCTGTCAATGTTTTCACACACTGGCGACGTTATCGTGAATGGATATTATCCCGAATCCATTTTTAAACAGTAGCAATTGAATCAGCGCTCTAAGTGAAATTTTCTGGTTGAACTGTATGAGGATTTTAATCAGCTCTTTAGAGTTAAACTACCAGTCAATAGTATCGACACACTTAGAAAACTATTGCAACACACACACACACACACGAATATTGTATCACCCTTAAAAAGTATCGACTAACGTAAAACGAGGTAAATTCATTATATTATATTTTTAAATCCTAATAAGGATAGTATCGAAAATAAACTGGCAACTTATGCACGATCAAACACACATTCTCTTGTCAGTCAAGGTGGCGGATTCATTCCTGCCTTAATCTACTCCGCATTGGGGATGTGTGGCTAAGGATTGTGTGCTTGCTTCGAAATACTGCTTCACAAATGCCCTACGCTCAATTTCAAACTACTTCTATTAAATTTTTACAACCTGTCGCGCTCTAACGGAACTATCAATATTTTCTCTTCACATCTTTGTTCTAACAACAAAATTACTGGAGCTGTCACATGGCATGTTTTCAGTAAAATAATGAGTTAACCGCATGCATTACCTTTTATCAGAACCTGTTTTACGGAAATGGTCATATCTCGGTCAATTTTAGGCCGATTCTTGTAATCGACGTTTCATTAGCTTGGAAAATATTGAGTCTGTACGTGTATTTACTGAAGAAACATGTTTGACAACGGCATGTTGTACAACATTTCATCAAAAATTTAACATGTGAGAAAGCCTCTCCGGAAATCCGGAACAATCATTGCCAATTATGTTACCGAGATATATAGCAATATTAATTTTCCAGTCAACTGTTTTTTAGCGAAATTAAATCGGATAATATTCCATGAAGTTAGTGCACTAAAATCTGCCTGTCCCGATCATTTTGTCTCTCCCCTGTAAGTACTAATGGAAAGATCTCACCAATCCATATCAGACTCAACCTTACCCGCAAACTAAAGCATTTCAGTAATATTAGCATGCAAACAAATTAATACTTATTTGACGGTAGAGAAATTAAATTCACGTCAAGCTAACTAAATAACTGTGTATAATTTGGTTGAAAACTGTTAAATCTCTAGAGTTTGAGCTGTTTAGTGAATCTTGTAACTATAAATTAGAAGAAAATTAGTAATCTCCATTTAATTCCAACTACTTTTGCTTATCTTCGACAGATACGCGTATTTCGTCTACAATGTGCAGACTTCTTCAGTGTCTCGTACTAATAACTCGACTGTTAAATCTGTTAGTCTGTCATCAAAAGATAAATTAAGTAATGACGCATAAACATGACGGTGCCAATGAAAATCTCATTTTTGAATTTCAACAAAAACAACAACTACATTGTTCACAAATATCACTTTCCCAAAATATGCTAAATTTTAGCTCAATCGGACATAGTTTAGAGGTGCCTCTAATCGATCAAACTTTTAAATTTTCTGGAATTCTGAAAACTTTCGAGTTCAGATTAATTAACAGAGCAATTGATGGCATTGCTAGAGAATGTTCATATAGTGGTCTTATTCCTGAGATTACCAATTTGAGGGATTTTTGCTTCATTCAATCATGAACAGGTCTTTCTAATTTTAAAACTAGCTATTATTGAAATTGATATCATGGGATATAAAATCATCGAACTTACATAGGAGATTTTTGCTTCTTTCAATAGTGTCCAGTTCTTTCAAATTTTAAATTATTCAATTCGCTGACATGTCTTGTTGAACTTCCTTCTCAGTTTTTTTTCCTCCTTTGAAAATCAAGCAGAGTAGAATTATTTAAAAAAAGCAAAAATATGAATTCATATACACTCAGGCGACCTATTTACTAATTCGGCCTAATGACCCATCACACCTTGTAGTTTGTTAGTACATTTTAATGCTTTTGAAATCCAATTCTACAGCAATATACTGTCATGTTACTTCGATTACTTCAATCGCTTTCCGTTCATGTACTGGTAGTAAATAATAATTTAAAAAACAAACATCAATCCCTTCCTTCCACTCCCTCAAGCACGCTTTGACTCTCTCCACTCTCAACTGTTACTCAGTCGAAACCAGTTTCGATTGTTCAACCATTTCGCAATTGAATTTAGTTGGCTCCATTCGAACACAGTTCAACCCGCGATGGTGCCGCCTCCGACTGTGCAATTACGCCAGGATATAATCAGTTGACGCCATTTGATTACAATCATGCTTGTTTCCTTTTGCTCGGGACGCATGACGCATTTATACACACATACGTTCACTTCCATACCTTTCCGAAGGCATTGCAAAAATACTAATAGCGAGTGTCTGTCGCTCACAAAGCGGGGCCTACTTGGTGAAGGCATGAGGAAGGTGGGCTTCAATCAAATCGAGGAGCGAAGAAAACAAACTGTGAATGATTTAGTGACTTTCTTTGCCGACGAGCAACCTGAACGCAATGCAAAGGAAATACTAAACTAGTCAATGCTAACAAACAAAAAAAAAACCAACACAAAGTGTTAGATCCCATTCAACCGCACACTAAACTGCAATGTCACACTTCAAGTAGTTTTATAGAGGAAATTTGTTATGAGACGCGCACTCGGGCACCCGCGCCGGACTCCGTCTATTTGCGGGCATCGACTTCAGACGCGCGCCGATGGCGTTGAAGGTGATTCAATTCAAATCAGAGGAAAACGGCGCTGAGTTAGAAGATTAATTCCCCTTGGTTTCCGCTGGCAGTCGATTGCTACCGTTGGTTATGATTGAATCGATTGCCGGAAAAAAGGAAATTACATTGAAATGAGATCTTTCCTGTAAAAGCTTGCTGTTTATCACGTTACTTGTTGTTGTTGGAAAATAAGTTTTCGGACATAGAATCGATACCTAAATCGTATTTCGTCTGCTTTTACAGTCAAATTTAACATTGCTAAAATCCCTATGACTAGTTTTTGTACCTTGCCGTTGGTGGGTCCGCTTAAGCTCATGCTTGATAATGGAGCGTTGGAGAGATTTTTTATCTCCATCGCTGATGTATGTCACTTACTTACTACTTACTACTACTTACAACTCTACACTCTCTGATTAACTATTGACTGGAGAACAAAAGATCTAGCTCGCTCTAACAGTCATGTCATAATACATTTCTGAAAAGGCATTGACGTTGGGTGTGATACTGGTGGGTTTTGCCACACACTCTTACTTGCTTTACATAGAATGGCATTACGTCCGGGTAGACATAGCTTGCTCCACTAACCTCCTCCAAGTTACTCGATCCATGGCTGCTGATCTTCAGTTTGCTGGACCAGCCATACATGTAAGGTCCTGCTGAATTTGTCACATCGAGCGTTGAGCGCTTTCCGTCTTGTCCCAGCCGGATTTGAGGTGAACACTATTTTGGCCGGGTTGTTTTCTGGCATCCTGGCGGCATATCAGTCCCATCGCATCCAGTCAGCTTTGGCTACTTTCTGGATGTTGAGTTCACCGTATTGTTGCGCTAGCATGTGGTCCTTTCTTCTCCGTCATACACCGTCTACATAAACACGTCCATATATAGTCAGTAACATGCGTCAATCAAACATGCCTTCCCGAGCAGGAACGAATAACCTGATAACTATCATTGGTATATAAGAGCGCTGCATAAGAGGTACAATATCTGAGGATAATACCATAAAAATGTTCCCACAATGTTATGCGAATACCAAGTTGAGGTAATATAAAACCAAAATAGGACCTCTCAGGTATTCCCAGGTATCAAAAATAACTAGTTTTGTTATTTGATTGATATTTACCTTGCAATTCTCTGGTATTTTACCTCTTATGCCTTGCTCTTAAATACCAGCGCCAGTTATTTTCCCTTGAATCGTGAAGAACAACTGGTCTAATCGACGATTTCCAAATTGTGCTCTTTTTACGGGGTTGAAGTTTTTCAGAACACAATTTTTTTTGCGGAGTCCATAGAAGGTAAAGCTCCAATTGATGATGCATCTCCGAATTTCGCTTCTTACATCATTGTCCGGAATCACTGACAAGGGAGCCGAGGTATTTGAATTTCTCAACAACCTTGATCTTGACACTGCTACCAAGACGGCTCCTGTTGTGGCCGGAGCCATCTTCCAGCATGCTTCATTTTGGACGCTTACACCTGTAGTCCAATTCCTGCTGCTTCGCGAAGCATACGAGCTGCCCAAATGCATTGAAAATCATGCACCACATGTTAAGACTCGCTTTCCGTACCACACCTTCCAACGCAATGTTGAACAACAAACAGGAAAGACCATCGCCCTCTCTTAATCCCCTCCTGCATTGAAATGATTCTGATAGTGCGCCTGATGTTCTAACACTACACATCACTCCGTTCATCGTAGTCTTGATCAGTTCTATGAGCTTCACTAGGGAGCCGTTTTCGTGCATGTTTTGCCATAGCTCCACTTGATCTATCGAATCATTTGCGGCTTTGAAGTAAATGAATGTAATTCAGGACATTTCTGGAAAATTTGTCTCAAAGTAAAAATTTGGTCGGTTTTTACCGATATATCTTTTTGTGGATAGCGATAGTCGACGAAGCAGTATCTGAAAAAGGATTTCGAGATTGGACAAATTACTCCATCCTTCCATTCCTCTGGTATGCGGATTTCCGGAAACACTGTCACGATTGGTCAAAGCAACGATGGATCGAGTGATGTGTGTCGTCCGAAAATCAAGGGCACTCTCAGGTTCAGGTCGACGGTGATGAAATCGAGGTAGTAGACGAATTCATGAATCTGGGCTCATTGGTGACCGCCGATAACGACACCAGCAAAAAAATACAAAGGCGCATTATGACTGGCAATCGTGTCTACTTTGGACTCCGAAGGACGTTTAGCTCGAACAAAGTTCGCCGAACTACAAAGTTGTTTATTTTTAATAAATTAACGAAACATGGATATAGCTAGTGGAGGACCAACCCTTAGCGTCTTTGAACGGAAGGTGCTGCGTACGATCTACGGTGGAGTGCAGTTGGAAGACGGAACGTGGAAGAACCGAATGAACTACGGTGGGCTGGGCCTATCGTAAGAATGTCGGACAACAGCCCTGTTAAAATGATTTTCGAAAACGAACCGACGGATACAAAAAGAAGAGGCGGGCAACGAGCAAGGTGGATCGATCAAGTAGAAGGTGACCTGCGGACTCTCCGAAGACAGCGAGGCTGGTGAGGTACAGCCATGGGCCGAATACAATGGAGACAACTTCTGTGTACAGCAGAGGCCACGTCGGCCTTGGTATGATTAGTTGGCTACATTCCTTTGGTTGTTGTTCTCTTCCCCACATCTTGTCTCAATCTCTCGGTGCATCAATCTCATCGGTTTCTCAGGTCCAAACTTGATGAGTTTCGGCGTGAGATCATCTTTACCCAGCTGCTTTGTTGCTCTTTAGCTGTTTGATGGCCTTCTGAACGTCAATCATAGTTGGAGTGTTGTGCAATTGGGATGTCTTCTATTTAGGCTGTTTGTTCATCTGCGCTATTCAGATGTTCATCAGAGTTCTGCCTCATCTTTCGATCAGCTCACACTCATCCGTCAAAAGGCTACCATCATTGCGTCTACACATCTCGGCACGTGGCATAAAACCTGTAGCTTTTTGTGGAACTACCCGAAATACCCGATTTTGCTGTTTACACTCCTCCCTGTATCGTACTACGTTCTTTAATGTACTGGGCTGCAGGATTCATTCTCTGGCTACGATCTTCTCACTCAACATCTCTTGACACTTACCGTCGAACCAGTTGTTTTGTCTTCCGCGTTCTACGTATCCTAGGCTGCGTTTTGTTAAAGACTGTACTCGAAAGAAATAATCGTTTCTCTGTCTAAGAATCTCGAATCACTCCAAACTTAATTAGCACCAACCAGAAGCTCTGTTGTTTTCATCAAATTGGAGTTTAAAATTCTAATTTCAAGCCTACTCTCTGGCTTGTAATCTAGTATTAAGGGTGTCAAAAGCACCTTCAATGTCAAGGAATGCACAAAAGGCCAATTCCTTGTGTTCGATGCCTTTTGTTTTGCAAGTGTATCGTGCTGCCTACCTATTCATTGTTAAATTGTAATTGTCCCTAGCTTTAATTGTCAATTTCTCATTAAATATTCTACAGATTAGACTTATGGGTCTGTATGCCCTTCCTAGTGTTTAATCCCTTTTGCCGTTCTTTGCATAGTGTCAGGGAAGAGACCGCCTTCCCCCGCGGCTTTGAAAGGTTCGAAGGAATTGATTGCCAGTCTACCATCGTTGCTGAGAAAATTTTACGGGACTTTTCGAGTGCATCACACCTGTTCATAGTTCGCCCAGGATTCACCCTCAACTGTCCCATTTCATTTGCATAAGAAGCAACTGAGCCTGGGAAGTTACTTTCTGTGACTTAAGTTTCTGAAGGACCTGTTGTAAAAGTACCATCGTCCCTCTTTAGATTGCCAAGGCCATTTGAATGTTCCATGGAAAGGACTTTTTGCAGCCTGGCAGCTTCTAGAGTACATTGGATGTTTTCACACATGAATCTCCAATGTTTCCGTTTGCTTTTCCTACTTTCGTTATTATATTCGGTTAGAGTCTTCGTATAATGGCTCTAATCCGACGTTGCTTTTGCTTGATTTAAGAGTTTCCTTACGTTCCTCCCCATCTTTTGTAAAGCGTTGTTCCACCAAGGAACTTTCCGGTTTGAAACTCTTTCCCTTTGTGGACAACTTTCATAATATGATTAAAGAATTTTGTTTGTGACCAGAAGCTTCTTCGTGTTGTTCTGCTGTTCTTATATTTTCGCCCAGCAAGGATTTTTTGGTCGTAAGAATTTGTTTATAGAGATCCCAGTTGGTGTTCCTGAGGTCTCTATAGAATTCCCTCAGTATTTCTCCCTTCTCTATTGCGAAGGTGATATTTCTATGGTCTGAGAGTGATTCCTCGTCGGAGACATCCCAAGAGGAAATCCTATCCGTTAGTATTTTACTACACATTGTCGGATCAAGTACTTCTTGTCACCTCGTGCTAACAAAAGTTGGTTTGTTCCCCATATTGTATATATCAATGTTAGTAGCAGAAATATATTCTAAAACCTCGTTTGTTGACGTCACTACTTCCTCACAGCCGATGATGAACTGATCATGTCGCTGTCTGCTGTTGACAAACTCGATGATCAGGGACGATGGAGTTTCTTCTTCATCACCAGGAAAGTAAGCTGATACTACGTTCACTATAGAATTACCCCTGACTGTCGAAAGCCCCATCTTGATGGCTACGATGTAGCTCATAATGAATTCTGTAATGGGAGTAAAATTAATCCTTCCATTTACTAAGATAGTCGCTTCGGGGAGGGGTGGCTATCATCATAGAGTAACTTACATTTTGGTACTGAGATTCCCAGCATGATTGTTAACCAACAGTTCATGTACTAACGCCAGCTCGAGGACTTCTTTGGCAAACCCTCGAGAGTTTACGCCTGTTGCCCCTCTAGCATGTTGAATGTTTGCCTCTTTTATTCTGGTCATTGTGATGATGACCCGCCTTTTTGTGATTGGCGGTCCTTCGGCCTGTTTTGGAATGGTCTTTTGGGGTTTTTGGGTCCACAGAGACTTCTTTCATTTTTTGCAATTTCGAATTCAGTCTAGCAGTTCCTTTTTGGGGCACAGTACTCGACGGCGTCTGACGTTCATCACTTGTACTTACTTTGTTTGGCCCAGGGACTTGTTGCTCCTGGCCCACAGAAGGGCCCATTTGCGTATTCCCTGGGGTTTTTATAGGTGTCATACCAGCAACTTCCGTCTCCACCGTCGCGCATGCTCCTTTTGCTGCCAGTATTACTGACGTGCTGGTCAGTCCTGCCTTACTTCACCCGACGTAGTTTGACAGTGTGATACATAGAGTTGATCCTGAATCCCCACCTTATCACCTTCTGCACTGATCGTTCATCGTGAGGACCAGTTCGACGACGTCCCCATTGGGGATAGTCCTCTGAATACCATTATCTTCTCATTGGATTTCGGGGTGCTTTTTGGTAGGCCACCATGATTTCCGATCTAGGAATATCCTTTTCGTCAACTGCTAAGAGCTCTCCGTCGCACTTCCGTGTAAAGCGGTTTTTGAATGGTGGAGTGCGATTCCTTTACCTTATTGCCCTGGACTTTCGGTTTCATCCGCTTATCGGGGCCTTTGTCTCCCTTTCTTTGTCGATCGGACCAGGGTGTCCAGCCTTCTTGAGTTTATCCTGGACATTTATATTCCCGAACCCTTGGTTGTCTCTTTGTGCTCGGCTATTCACCGAAATAACGTTGAAAGGCTTGCTTCCGGTCTTGTGTAGCCTGCCCGTCGGCGTGAATGTCTCCTTCGGTTTTTTTTATGTGGTTTACTTTCCCCACTAGATAGATCAGCTCTGGGCCTTAGGCGATAGGCCTCCTTCTTGCCGTTGCCTTGATCCAACAGCTTTTTAGACGCTTTTTTCCGGCTCCACTCAGCTTAAGCTGGTCTAGGTTCTGAGGTTCGCATGGTTTAGCCGCAGCTGATTTGATAGTGAAGTTTACTCCATCGTCCTCGCCACTATCTTCCATCTCGGAGGTTTTAGGTTGTTGACCAGGTTGATTGAAGGACAGGTGGACATGCTATTCAGTGATTTGCTGTCTAACTGGGCTTCGATTTGTTCCAGAGAGTCTCCCTGGTCTGTGTCCATCTTTTCCGGCTTAGAGAGGCAGTCGGTACCTTACTGGTCGCATTACACCGTAGATTCGGGGTTAGACCGTATTAGGCATTCGTGTTGCTAGGGTCATCACCACATATATCCTCCTCCTTTACCCGGGCTTGGAACCGGCAGCGATGATTCACGATGATCTTAGACATACACGCTGTCTATCTTTAATAACCGAGAAGTCATCGCTGGCGGAGTTAAATTTGTACGTTCCAAGCTGTTGGTATCGTTTTATTGCGTCACTCACTTTAGAATTTGTCATATTCAGGGTCTTTGCAATCACTGAAACAGTTTTTCCTTTTTGAAAAAGTTCAAAAGAAATAGCAACTTCACCAAACTTACTGCGTATAAAGACAATGGGTCAAGATGTTAAACCATGTAGATATGCTTAGTTTAATCCGCTTGTTTGTGTTAAGGCATGCCGACAAAGTCTGTACGGATAATTTGCTTGTCATCGTCAGTATGGTAGAGAGAGATTTTTATTTTTACGCACACTCTTCCCACTTCAACGACAGCACTTCTCTCTTGTTTATATTGCGTGCGGAAAGCGTCTCTTTAATAAAGACATCCAATCCAATCCATTTTTCTTTAACACTACACTCAATCGCTCTAGAGTGAGAAGAAGAGCTCTCAAATTCACAGAAGCGAATGCAGATAAATTCCCTGGCGCGTGCGCCCCCTTCTGCTAACATACAGTAGTGATTGCAAATTCGTGTTGACGCTACATAACAAAGGAAGAAAGAAGAATGTTTCTTCCCGCTCCCTTTTTTCGGTCAGTTTCTACAACTCCGACAACGTTTTCACTATCAAACGCATCAGCGAATCACAGAAAGAGCACTGGCGCGTCCTCGCACAAGTGTACGTGACAGTGATCGCAGGCGAGAGCACGTGGGCGAATACAGATGAGAGCACGTGAGAGGGTTGTTTAAAAGAGAGAGTGATTCACTCACTCCAAGCAATCCCATCACAGTTGCACACACGGCCAGCCGTTTTAACTCAGTTTTGAGTCGTTTTTGACTCACTTTCGTCAATAGTGGAGTCACTCAAATTTGAGTAAATGTTACTGGCATTGGCAATTCGACAAATCAAAAACATCCATCTGATTTGAGTCGATGTTTTTGATTTGTCGAATTGCCAATGCCAGTAACATTTACTCAAATTTGAGTGACTCCACTATTGACGAAAGTGAGTCAAAAACGACTCAAAACTGAGTTGAAACGGCTGGCCGTGCACTTTCACTCTGGCTATTTATTACCGAATAAAAGAGCACTTTGCTTTATCTGCGGTGAGTTATGGTTGCATCTTCTGTGAAGGTACAAATCTCACGCGCCGGCGTAACATTAGTGCAAAATGCCATCTCTGATCATCTCCTGTCTCATTGACCTTTTCTGTAACTTTGTGCCTCATTTCGAACAGTAACGAGAGTACAGTAAAACATTCACCCTTTTCGATAATGGTTCGATTGTTACATTCTCTTTTCGATTGTTACATTCAGTTATTGAGAAAACCAGGTATTTTAGTGATTCATTCCTTAACACAAACGAATGAATAACAACACAAAAGTGCCGCAAAAGTAAAAAGTGTACTTTAAGGCGTTTCCCTTAGATTGAAAATAATAATTCGAAAAGAGAATTGCTGCTTATCCGACCAGTATCACACCTGATGTTCGTGCTTTTATATAAGTGTCCTACGACGTGGCAGTAAAAAAAATACCTGGAGAACTTTCACTACAGGTTAAATTCTTGGTCTTACATGCAGGTCTATAGCATAAGATGATCCTTCTCATCATCGGCAAGGTAAACAATTTGACCTTCGAGAGGGAGCTTATTCAGGCAAATATTTGCATCCTAACCTAAAAAATTGCTTCTTCAACTATTTATCAGCTAAAATCAGCTATTAGCTACGACTTGTTGTACTTGCTTCCATCATTTGGATAAACTAAAGTACACAAGCCCGAATAATGAACGTTATCTTAATTTCGCCCAAATAAAAACAGCTACCCGCCATACCGTTACGCCACTTCCCGTCACCTAGGTGATTGCCCAGAAGGCTGAAAATCATCACAACAAAGACAAAAAAAGTTCCCGTCACCTCAGTTCATAATTGATTCATCCCCGCCCCCTCCGGCTAAGCTTCCCCCCTACCTACAAAAAATAAACTAGAATAATTTTCCGCCCATTTCGCGACATTAAAACGCAATTATTCTCCATGATGTGCGCCGATCTGTTCGTGTCAGATTTATGTCTCGTGTTACTACTCTCATGCGACTCGTTTAGAGCACTCAGCTCACCCAGCTAGAACCAACGCGGGGCCATCCACCCTCTCGTCTCGGTGGGAACCGCAAGCTACCGATCGCGGGTTTGTGATTTCAATTAATTCTCTCGCGAGCGAGTGGCAATCACGGTCGAAAAACCGCCGCCCCATCATCGGGGACTTCTTGATGCTATTTCCTTCCGCGGGTGGGGAACGCCTCGGATTTTTAATTGATTTCAGTCATGTCTTTCGATCCATATGCCATGTGCAGTGGAACAACGGCGGTTGCGATGGGAACCTCTCGACAAAAGCATTCTTGTTTTGTTTTCTTGTCACTAGCAGCCACCCATGGGAAATAATTGCGGTGAAATAACCTCATCAAAAAGCGAGGAAATTAGTTTTGATGACTTTGTTTGCGACATGGAACGATTCAAGTAATAACACTGTTCTTACTGTCAACACGGTCCAATGGTAGCTGGATTAGTTGTAAACAGGCATTGTTAAGATTTTAATTGTAATCTTTCCCTCTTTTTCTATTTGCAGTACGGTTTGCGACAGCTGGATCTGTCACTCCTCTCGCAGCTGTGGGCCTTGAACGAATCGATTCAGGAATTCCGCACGATGCTGCAGGAGCAGGAAACCCTCTCGCCACCCTCGCCAACACCGTCCAACTCGGACGTCAATTCGGTTTCATCGGACGACGACGAAGAAGACGATTCGTCCAACACGCAGACGGTCGGCGTTGGCGGGCTCCTTCTAGCCGGTGGTGGCCACAACCTCATCGAATCCGTGGCCGCCGCGTCGGTGCTCAGTTCGTCTCAAGCAAGCCGGATGAGGGCTCCGCCGCCTCCTCCACCCAATCGAAAGGCACCCTCCCGGCCGGTGTGAGCCAACCCACTAAATGTTCCAAATATGAATGCACTCTCTCTATCTTCAAGTTCTAGCCAATATCGAAAGCAAAAAGGTTAATCAAAGAACGCGTTTCTTTTTATTTCGGTACATGATCCTACGCACGAAGAGGATCTAAAAAAAAAGCTAACTCAATTAGGAGCAAGGGTAGGCCCCTCAGTGAAGCTGAACAAAGGGGCGACGCTGAAAAAGTAAGTCAATAGAAGAAGACAATTTTAGCTGGTAAAATTTCGCTACTGGCCTGGAGAGGTTAGGTTGAGCCGGAGCGATGGTTTGCCAGCCTAATCATAAGGAATAATAAGACATTTGCTCCCATATCTCTCGTGTAAATATTAACGTAACGAAAATTGATTCAAATGTGACTACAAGTAATTAATTAATTAATTAATTATAGGAAAACCATTGTTCCAAAATATTGAAATTGCAAACCCGTGAAAACGCGAGTAAAAACATGTGAAACAATAAGTGGCAAATGAGGGTTTGCTTCATTGTGGTAGAGAAGTTGAGAAAGCCATTGTATAGGGACTTAACTGCTGGTATGGATTACATTGCAACTTGTTTATTGAGTATTTTGTAATACAGGTATACCTCGATAGTACGTACCCTCGATAGTACGCACCCTCGATAGTACGTACATTTTGCCTCGATAATACGTACCCTCGATAGTACGTACATATGATTCGATAGTACGTACAGCCACGAGCCTAGATTTTAACCCTTCTTACAAATTCACCCTTCAAACAGGTTGCGGCGGTAGGACATTATTTTATTAAATATTTGTAACGGCCTTACCCGGATAAAAATAACTATACAATTACAATACAATAATATAAAATAACATTAAAGTCTATTGCCGACCATGAATCTTATTGTTCACGTATTAGATAAATGAAAAATGCATATTGTCATTACAGTAGATCTACTATTCCCCCTATATGCTAGAATTTTCAACAATTGCAAAACAATACAATCAATAGTAGATAATTGACTCAGATTTGTTCAGGAAAAATGATTTTTTCCATAGTTAAGATACATAACAACCCCCTTATTCTATTGTCGATGCCCTCAATCCATCTTCTATATAAATAAAAATGAGTTGGGGTTCCTTTGTCACGATTTAACTCTCTGAGCGGAAGGACCGTTTGGCATGAAAATTTGTATGCAGGGTTTTTGAGGCTGGGCAATATTTTTAAGATAGTAAGAGACCCCTCCTCCTCTGAAAAGGGGGCTCCCATACAAATGAAACACATTTTTCTGCACAACTCGAGAACTGATCAAGCAAAGGAACCCAAATTTAGCATGCGGAAGTTTTTGGAGGCAAAAATGTTTTTATGGAAGTTTGTCAGACCCCTCCCCTCTAGAAAGGAGGCTCCCATACAAATGAAACAGAAGTTTCTGCATATATCAAGAACTAATCAAGCAAATGTAACCAACATTAGTATTGGGGTTTTCGTAGTGAACAATGTTTCTATGGTAGTTTGAGACCCCTCCCTCTCCTAGAAGGGATGCTGTCAAACAAATGAAACTGAAATTTCTTAATAATAACTCTAGATCTAATAAAGCAAATGGAACCAAATTTGACTTGCGTGGGATTTTAAAGGCAATAAATGTTTCTATTGTAGTTTGAGACCCCTTCTCCTCTCTGGTGGGGGGGGGGCTTGTCTGTCTGTCTGAACCTAATAGGCTCGAAAACTACTGAACCGATCAGCGTGAAATTTTGTATGGAAAAGGTTTTGGGGCCGGGGAAGGTTCTTATGATGGTTTGAGACCCTCCCTTCTCTGGAAAGGGGGCTCCCATACAAATGAAGCACAAATTTCTGCATAACTCGAGAACTGATCAATCAAAGGAACCCAAATTAAGCATGCGGAAGTTTTTGGAGAGCAATAAATGTTTATATGGTAGTCAGAGACCCCTCCCTCTCTAAAAGGGAGGCTCCCATACAAATGAAACAGAATTTTCTGCATATCTCAAGAACTAATCAAGCAAATGGAACCAAATTTTGCATGTGTGGTTTTGTGGAGACAATTTTTTTTCTATGGTGGTTTGAGACCCCTCCCTCTCCTAGGAGGGTGCTGTCATACAAATGAAACTAAAATTTCTCCATAACTCTAGATCTAATAAAGCAAATGGAACCAAATTTGGCATGCGGGGATTTTAAAGGCAATGATTGTTTCTACGATAGTATGAGACCCCTCCTCTCTCTCTGGGAGGGGGTGGGGTCTCATATAAATGAAACAAAAGTTTCTATATATCTCGAGAACTAATCAAATGGAACCAAATTTGGCATGTAGAGATTTTTGAAGGCAAGAAATATTTCTAAGGTGACTCTTCACCCCTCCGCCCTCTGTAAGAGGGGGCTCTCATACAAATGAAACACACATTTGTGCACAACTCGAGAACTAATCATGCATATGGAACCAAATTTGACATCTGAAGATTTTTGGAGGACCGAAATGTATCTATAGAGGTTTGAGACTCCTCTGTCATCTGGAATGGGCCAAAGGGGGGGGCTTCCATACAAATGAAACACAAATTTCTGAATAACTCGAGAACTTATCAAGTTAATGGAACCAAACTTGGCGTGTGGAGTTTTTCGAAGGCAAGAAATGTTTCTATTGTGGTTTGAGGCTCCTCCGCTCACTGAAAGAGGGGTCTCTAATATATATGAAACACGAATTTTTGCATAACTCAAGAACAAATCAAGCAAATGGAACCAAATTTGGCAAATGGAGGTTTTTGAAGGAAACAAATGTTTCTAAGGTGGTTTGAGACCCCTCCGCCTTCTGAAAGGAGAGACTTCCATAAAAATGAAACATAATTTTTAGCATAACTCGAGAGCCAATGAAGCAAATGAAACCAAATTTGGCATGTTGAGGTTTTTGAGGCAAGAAATATTTCTATGGAAGTTCAATACCCCTCCCCCATTTTGAAAGGGGGGCTCCCATACAAATAAAAAGCAAATTTCTGCATAACTGGAGAACTAATCAAGTAAATCAAACCACTTTTAGCATATGGAGGTTTTTGGAGGCTAGATTTCTATATGCATAAAAATGAATTTCTGTCTGTCTGTTTGTTTGTCAGACCCTTATAGACTCGGAAAGTTCTGAACCGACCAACGTGAAAATTTATATGAAGGGGTTTTGGGGCTGGAGAAGGTTCTTATGATTGTTTGAGACCCCTACTCTCTCAGGAAGGGAGGCTCTCATACAAATGAGACACAAATTACTTCATAACTCGAGAACTAAACAAGCAAATCGAATCAAATTTGGCATGTGGGGGTTTTGAAGGTAAAAAAACCATAAAGATGCCAGTTATATTAAATTTCCCTTCATTTAGTTGCAAGCGTAGCAGCGCACGCACCGGACGCAGCTATTATATGTATAACAATGAATTTCTGTCTGTCTGAACCTTATAGAATCGAAAACTACTGAGCCGATCGGCGTGAAATTTTGCGTGGAGGGGTTTTTGGGGTCGTAGAAGGTTCTTATGATAGTCTGGAACTCCTCCCATATCTGGAAGGGGGGGCTCCCATACAAATGAAACACACATTCCTGCATAACTCGAGAACTAATCATGCAAATGGAACCAAATTTGGTATAGGCGAGTTTTTGAAGGCAAGGAATGTTTTTATTGTAGTTTGAAGCCCTCCTCTCTCTCTGAAAAGCGGGGTCCCCATACAAATGAAACACAAATTTCAAACAAACATGAGAACTATGCCTACTGCTATGCAAATTTGTATGCAGTATGGCCGGAAAATTTGTATGCAGTATGTCCGGATTTTTTATGCTGGGATTTTTGGAGTCAGTGAAGGTCCTTATGATGATTCGAGACTCCTCCCTCATCTGGAAGGGGTGCTCCCACACCAATGAAACACAAATTGCCACATCACTCGAAAACTAATCAAGCAAATGGAACCAACTTTGGCATGTGGGGAGTTTTAGACAAGATTTTTTTCTAAGGTGGTTTGAGACCTCATCTCTCTGGTGGGAGGGGAGGGGGTGGCTCTCAAACAAACGAAACAGAAATTGGAACCAAACATGAGAATTATCCATGCAACTTAAACTCAAAATGTGTATTTCTAGGGTAAGAAGCATGTACTGAATAGAAGTTTGACCCCTGCTTAGCCGAGAATGGGGGATGCTTGAGTTACTCTCAGTGCTACATTATGCACAAGAAGTTGATCAAAGGTTATGCAAGGGAAAATTACATTCAAACTGACAGGATACGACTTCGTTTGATGATACATTTTTTGTCAATGAAATGCTTCTACGCAGAAAGAAAGACCTATAGAAACTACCGATCCAAAAGTTTAATTAAAAACATAAGTCTTTGTTTTTTTTTCAGAAATTACATTAGTAAACGAAAATATTTTAACCAGATGCATTCACAAAAACAACATAAATGAGCAGGTTCTATTAAATTTTCATTCATTTTGTTGCATGCGTAGCAAGGCTCGCACCGGGTTCAGCTAGTCGATATACATAATGGATTTCTGTCTGTCTGATACTGTCTGTCTGAACCTAATAGACTCGAAAACTACTGAACCGATCGGCGTAAAATTTGGTATGTGAGAGGTTTTGGGACCGGAGATAGATGTTTCTATAGGAAGTTTGAGACCTCCTCCGCCATCTGGAAGGGAGAGAGAGGCTTTCCATACAAATGAAACACCAATTTTTGCCTAACTCGATAACTAATCAAGCAAATGGAACCAAATTTGGCATGTGGAGGTTTTTAGAAGGCAAGAAATGTTTCTATTGTGGTTTGAGACTCCTCCGCTCTACTGAAAGAGAGGTCTCTCATACAAATGAAACACGAATTTCTGCATAACTCGAGAACAAATCAAGCAAATGGAACCAAATTTGGCATGTGGAGGTTTTTGAAGGAAATAAATGTTTTTAAGGTGGTTTGAGACCCCTCCGCCTTCTGGAAGGAGAGACTCCTATAAAAATGAAACATAATTTTTAACATAACTCGAGAGCCAATGAAGCAAATGAAACCAAATTTGGCATGTTAAGGTTTTTGGAGGCAAGAAATGTTTCTATGGCACTTCACCACCCTCTCACTTTAAATGGGGGGCTCCCATACAAATAAAAAGCAAATTTCTGCATAACTCGAGAACTAATCAAGTAAATGAAACCTTTTAGCATATGGGGGTTTTTGGAAGCTAGATTTCTATATACATAAAAATGATTTTCTGTCTGTCTGTCTGTCTGTCAGACCCTTATAGACTCGAGAAGTTCTGAACCGACCAACGTGAAAATTTATATGAAGGGAGTTTTTGGGGCTGGGGAAGGTTCTTATGATTGTTTGAGACCCCTACTTTCTCAGGAAGGAAATAGATAGAAGTTTGAACCCCTGCTTATTCAAGAAAAAAAACTCATTTAAAAAAAACCATAATCGTGCCAGTTATATCAAATTTTCCTTCATTTAGTTGCAAGCATAGCAGCGCACGCACCGGGTTCAGCTAGTTAACAATACATTCAATTGTAAATCTATGAGAATTTTTTTATCGAGAGGCCGCGGTTTTGATTCTTTGTGAACTCATTTATTGCATCTCACACTCTAATAAGCTGGATTACCCTGCAATAAGTCACAACTGGACATGATATGTTTCACTCTCTCTGTACCTTATAGCTCCTACTCATGCGTTTGAACAAATGTCATAGGTGTCTATTAGGGTTGTCAGGCAGGTTGTTAACTGTAGTATACAGAATATGTGTGAAGGAAATGTTAAAATGCTTTAAATGATTTTAAGAGTATTAATTTACTGTTCGATTTGGGTATAATCATTCTATTTGAGTATAATCACCTTAGCATGAAACGAAATAAAACTTGTAGTAAACTATACGAAAAGCTTCTCATTTCGCAAGAGTAAACAAAACCAACGCAACGCATTGTCATGAGAGGCCGTTAGCTATAAATACCAGCTAGCTGTGCTAATCCGGTTCATTCTTGTAACGAACTTTACAGCAACGGACCTGTAGCAGCAGCAACAGTGAAGCAACATTATCAAAGCTGAAAACTTCGCTCAAGTCACAACATTAACCAGTTGGTTTACGTAATTTTGCGTCTTCTTTGTGCGTTGCGTCACACACACATACACACATACACACACACATACACACACACACACACACACACACACACACACACACATTTTCCTTTCCCGTTAAGCTGATTCGATTGGTATATGATATGACAAGAAAATCATTCCTTTTGCCGAATTAACTGCCTTTATAGGACAAAAGATTTATTTACATGGTTAAATTTATTATTTTATACAATTAAAGTGATTTAAAACCCGCTACAGATATAAAAACAAAAAAAAAATTGTGATTCGATAGGACGTACGATTCGATAGTACGTACACTAAACGAGGCGTATATGGGTTTAATGAATAAATGAACAAGTTTGATACTTTTTAAGTCTATGATCATCCGAAAAGCAAGTCCCTAGTGGCCTTGTGTGCTGTTTTGGTTGATTCGGTGGTCCGTTTAGGATTGTTCTATTTTGCTGTACTTATATCTGTCTCGAATACATTGCATATGTCTTCCATATCTGGCTTTTGTCCTAACATAACCGTTTTGGATTACGCTTCAAGATTTTACAGAACTGAAAAATAACTGTTCCGTATACTTCCAACTTCTATCGCTAATTCTGTCAACTTCTCCAAACTGGCCTATGGAATAGCCATACGTCAGTCAGGCCATCTGTATGTCAGTTTTATATCCAGAATTCAGCTTCAATTTACACGGTTCATGGCTGCACTTGGTCAGTGTCGCAGTCTGCGGAGTTTGCGTATTTAACTTTTTATTTGATCAGTTCACCTTGCCCGTTGCGTGTCGCTTCTTCTTGTATTGGTCGGTCCATTCTTGAGTATCATTTTCACCGGTTTGTCGTCCGACTTACTTACGACTTTCTCAGCTAATCTTAGTCGGCGCATTTTTGCGGCGTAAATGATGGAAAGTTCTCCCAACAACTCATGCCGGGATTAGAAGCAAGTGCAGAGAAAAACAAACAAAACTTTTCAGGTTATGTGCTAGGATTTTTATTGATAAACATTGACATAACAGTTATCGCACAACAGCAGCGCCGCCTACCATGAGCATAACGACATACATTTGAAATGTCAGTTTTAAGTTTTCCGCAAGGAGCAGACCGAATATGAACAAATTCCTTCAACTTGCACAAAAAGCATATCTTCTGACAGGTATTTCGATAGTGACTTATAGACTTTGGCAGTGTCGAGTGCTTGGCTTGAAAAGGACATAGTAGTAGGTCTAGTTTTAATGAACAAATCAACTCATTATGCTTCTATGACTATTCGTTTCTTGATACTCATTAGAGTTTGAGTTGTGTCCTCCCTCAGCTCAATCGGTAAATGCGCGGCTACAAAGCAACACCATGCTGGAAGTGGCTGGGTTCGATTCGCGGTCTGGTCTAGGAATTTTTCGTTGAGGAAAATTTCTCGACTCCCTGGGCATAGGGTATGATTGTACTTGCCACACAACCATACTAATGCAAACATGGTACCTGGCATTGAAAGCTCTCAATTAATAACTGTGGAAGAGCATTCAGAACACTAGAGTTTGAGTTTACAGGGCAGCTTTATAAAATCGCAAGTGATCATCAAACATGAAAAAGTCATTTTCAATCCAATTAAAATGATTATTTCGAAAAGTGGCAATCGCAGAGTTCCTCTATTATCATAATTATCATAAATACAACTGTGGTAGTTGTAACCTAACGATCGAGCCTTAAAAATTTCATATCATGTTCTACATCAACAGAAACAAATATTGTTTCTTCATTTGATATTTAAAATCATATCCACCTAGATGAAATTAAATGTTGATTTTAATTTTAGTATTTTTTCAATTTTTTTATCTAAAGATTGGACTCAGAAAAAATGCGACACCTTGTTTTGGGTGTAACTTTCTATCGCGTGGGTAAAAAATAATGAAATTTTGGGTAATACTAGTTTAGAGTGTTATGTTTAGAGTGTTAATTTTATCGCGATCTGTCAAGTAGTTTTCAAGATGCATTCGAAACAAGAAGAGCTACGCCAGCAAATCTTGGGCGCGGTGATCGATAATCCTGGTCAGTCGCACAGATGGATCGGCAAAAGGCTTGGAATCTACCATTCCACTGCGTCCCGCGTTGTGAAGATGCTCCAGGAGACGAAGACCATCGAGCGGCGCGCTGGAAGCGGCTGAAAACCGAAAACGGAATACCCAGAGAAGGCGCGGAAGATAAGGCAGTACTTTAAGAATAACCCGAACCTTTCCACCGGAGACGTGGCCAAAAAGGTCAATTCGTCGAAGTGGTTCGTCCAGCAGACCATGAAGAGGACTGGGCTACGTGTTTTTAAGGTCAAGAAGGTGGTCCCACGCTGTTCTGACGGGATCTCGCTTCGTGCCATTACGCCAAGCCTGTAAGGGAACGTTCATTAGTCACCAAAAATGACTTTTATGACCCCTCCCCCTTGTCGTTTTTGTATGGACCTTCAAATTTTTTGTATGGATCGTCGTTTTCTCAAATCCCCCTCCTCTACTGCGTGACATAATTAATGAACCTCTAATGGATTGGTACGAAGCGAAGGGCGTTAATGTGGTCCCGAAGGAGCACCAGAACTTGGTCCGATCGAAAAGTTTTTGGCGATAATGAAGAAGAAGTTGAAGAAAAGCGGGGTTTGTTTTTGTAAAAAGCCTGTAATCAACCAACTTTTTTTCTCCACGGCCTCCTGCACTTGGTCCGCAGTTCGTTTTTGCAAAGACGGGTCTATACGCACGGTTGAAACGCCTAGCAGCATGGTCTGTGCTAGAATTACTTCTGACATATCTTGCCTCTCAATTCCTTTTTTTGAGCCGTTGCCATGTGAAGCTGCTTTCGCTTCCTGAATCTCCTGAGGGTATTTAGGCTCATCTACAGCCGTTTGCTTAGTAAACAACTAGTTCCAATTCTGTACCATGTACTCAAGGTCCGCACCTAGCATTTTAACAAGTTCCATTCGTCAATAAGAAGGTCATAGTTGACCTGAATCACAACATACATGGAGCTTTCACTGAATGCAACGGATGGAGGGTTGAGGCATTGGTAAAAGTTTATAAACGAGTTCTGTAAACCAGACTTTTGACGTTTTTCCACCAATCGACCGGAAATATTTCTACGCATTAATTTCAAATGAGAACATTGTTGATTTCGGGCTACATACTATTGTAAAACTCGTAAATGTTAAGCCTTGCCTTGAAAAGTATATTATCTTCTTCAGGCCTAAGGACTTCTATCTGGGAAAAATAAAGATCATATGAGCTTAAGACCTTATTGATGACCTAGAACATCCTGAATATGAAGAAGTTCAGGAAGAAAAAATAAATGCCTTATTAATAATGTAAAGCGTTGTTTTAGAAAATTGCGCATATGCATACGGATTATCAAATTCTCGTTGATAAACATTATATATTTTTGTATCTTTCTGAGAGGTTCTAGGTCCTCCAAAATGTACTTGACTTAAAAACTTCAGATCTACAGTTGCAACAGTAGTTTTTAGGGCTATATAAGGTTATGATATGTATTCAAACATATTGAATGAACCTTTTGGAAGGTCAACAGTCATTATTTGATAAGTTTATGTTGTCTTGGGTCATCAAAACTGTCCTTGAGTTCAGAACTTAAGATCTACAGTAGTAACTATAGCTTTTTGGGCTATACAAACTTACGCTACGTATTCAACCATATTCAGTGAATATTTTCGAACGTAAAAAAACATCATGAGATAGACGGGGATAATCTAGGCCATCCAAACTGTCCTTGAGTTCAGAACATATGATCTACACTTGCAATAGTAGGTGTTTAGAGTGTGCAAAGGTACAATATGTATTTAACAATAATGATTGTGGAAGGCCAACTCCAAACTGTCCTTTAGTTCAAAACATAAGATCTACAGTTATAACAGTAGTTTTTTTTAGCTATAAATAGTAACCATATGTATTCAAACATATTCAATCAACCTTTTAGAAGGTCAACTGTCATTATTTTATAACTCTGAGATCCTCTAGGTAATCCAAATAGTCCTGGAGTTCAAAACTTGAACTCTACTATAGTAACAGTAGTTGTTTGGGCTATACCAAGGACGTCACGTATTCAAGTGTATTCAGTGAATATTTTTGAACGTAAAAATACACAATAAGATAGTCTTGGGATGGTCTAAGTCATCCAAACTGTCCTGGCATTCAGAACTTAAGATTTACAGTTGTGACAGTAAATTTTAGGCAATACAAAATTACAAAAAATATTCAAACATATTCAATTAACATTCTTCAAGTCAAAAAACATTATAAAGCAGTATGGTATGTTTCAGGTCATCCAGACTATCCAATCCAATCTCATCCAATCGAGATCAGAACATAGGACCTACAGTTGTAACAAAAGCTTTCTGGGCTATGCATAGCTAAGATGTGCATTGAAACATATTAATTGAAAATTTTGGAAGAACAACAGACATTTAAAGATAACCTTTGGATGTTCTACGTTATCCAAACTTTTCTCTTTTTTTCAAAGCAATTCAAAATCTAAAATCTACATCCAGCTGTAGATTATATGTTTTGAATTATATCTTAAAATCTAAAACTTTTTGGACTCAAAAAAGTAACAATGTGCATTCAACCAAATTAACTGCATTTTTTTTAAGGTCAACATCTAATGAGATATCATGGGATGTTCTAGGTCCTTTAAATCTGCCCTTGAGTTCAGAATTAAGGATCTATAGTCGTAAAGTTAGCTTTATAATCTTTGAAAGGTTACGATATGCATTCAAACACATTCAGTGATGGTTCTGCAAGCTCACCAGTCATTATCAGATTATCTCGGGATGTTCAGGTGCATAAAATCTGACCTTGAGTTCAGAACTTAAGATATACGGTAGTTACCGCGGTGGGTGCCCGCGCTACTACGGACCAGATTTTCGCGATTCGGCAAGTGCTGCAGAAATGTCGCAAATACAACGTGCCCACACATCTTTTCATCGATTTTAAATCAGCGTATGATACAATCGATCGAGACCAGCTATGGCAAATCATGCACGAATTTAGTTTTCCGGAAAAACTGACGCAGTTGATCAAAGCAACGATGGATCGAGTGAAGTGTGTCGTCCGAGTATCAGGGACGCTCTCGAGTCCCTTCGAATCTCGGAGAGGGTTACGGCAAGGTGATGGATTGTCGTGTTTGTTTAACATTAGACTGGAGGGTGTGATTCGAAGAGCTGGGATAGACACGAGTGGCACGATCTTCAGGAAGTCTGTCCAACTATTTGGCTTCGTAGTAAACGTAATTCGTGTATCTGGGCTCATTGGTGACCGCCGATAACGACACCAGCAGAGAAATAAAAAGGTGCATTATGGCTGGCAATCGTGCCTATTTTGGACTCCGAAGGACGCTAAGATTGAAAAAAATTCGCCGAACCACAAAGTTAACCATCTACAAGACGTTCATTAGACCGGTAGTTCTTTACGGCCACGAAACATGGACATTGCTAGTGGAGGACCAACGCGCCCTTGGAGTCTTTGAAGGGAAGGTGCTGCGTACCATCTACGGTGGAGTGCAGATGGAAGACGGAACAAGGAAGGGCGAATGAACCAGGAATTGCACCAGTTGCTGGGAGAACCTCCCATCGTACACATCGCAAAAACCGGTCGACAACGATAGGCTGGGCATGTCGTAAGAATGTCGGACGACAGCCCTGTGAAAATGGTTCTCGAAAACGAACCGACAGGTACAAGAAGAAGAGGCACGCAACGAGCAAGGTGGATCGATCAATTAGAAGGCGACCTGCGGACCCTCCGCAGACAGCGAGGCTGGCGAGTGACAGCCATGGACCGAAAAGAATGGAGACAACTTCTGTGTACAGCAGAGGCCACGCCGGCCTTATTCTGATTGGTAACCGATGACCTTGTTTCAGGACATTCAAACTGTCCTTCAAACTTTCCTTCGAACTGTCCTTCAAACCTTAATGTCTTCTATTGTAACAATAGCTTTATGGGCTATACAAAGTTAAGTTATTTTGTTTGGCATAGAATATCCCAAGATTATGTCATAATGTAAGTTGTCCTTCCAGGACATTCAGGCGGGACAGCGTTTCCCAGGGCATCTAGTTTGTTGGTGTATATTTCTCGACATTACATAGTGTGGCCAGATCGCTTAATTTGGTTGACAATTGTTCAATAGGAACAAGTGATTTATTTTTAAACTTTTTACTATCGGCGGTACGAAAATAGTGACTTTACTAACCATTTTCCGGAAAAAAGTGACTTTGGATGCAAATAGTGACTTTTTAGTGACTAGACTCAAAATACTGACCAAGTTACTAAAAAATGACCTGCTACCAGCCCTGTGAATATCAATTGACGAGTGAGCAAAATCGAATAATGACTTCGAAACTCAACGGTTGCTCTCTGGTCAATAGAATAACGTTTGTATTAAAAAAAAGGACTTTTTACGGATGGTGATAAAAAAAGAAGCTAAGACAGATAATTGCTATTGATAAATTTCCCATGGAAGGTAACTGTTTAAACTAACTTGCAAAAACATTCTACTTCTTCAAGACCCTCTTCACGATTGCCCAGTAACGTTCGATGGGTCGAAGCTAAGGGCAATTTGGTGGATTGATATTTTTCTCAACGAAATCTATACCCTTTTCTGCAAGCCAATTGAGAGTGGTTTTGGCATAGTGAGCCGACGCTAAATCCGGCCAAAACAGTGGAGGTGTACTATGCTTCTTATATAAAGGCAACAATCTCTTCTGGAGACACTCAGATCGATAGATTTCCGCATTTATAGTTCCGGTAGTGTAAAAATAGTTGACTTCAAACCACAGGAACAAATTGCTTGCCATACCAGTACTTTTCGATCGAATTTCTCCCCTCGAATCGACCTGTCCGCATCGCTCACATTCTCCCCAACGACGGCAGTAAAGTATTGTGGACCTGGAAGGGTTTTTGAGTCCTCCTTTACATAGGTCTCATCGTCCATCAAAACGCATGCATCCGGACGCTGCAAAAGACGCGAATACAATTTCCGGGCCCTTGTTGCTGCTCGCTGCTTCTGTTTTGCACTTTGTTTCGAGATTTTCTGCTTCTTGTAAGTCTTCAGGTGGTTTCGCCTCTTGATACGCTGGATCATTCCGACACTCGTTCCTGCTTTTTTGGCCAAATCACGTATTGACATTGATTTGTTCTTCATGATTAGAGTTATCACTTTCTGCTCCAGTTTCGGGTTGGAAGAACCGGGCTTTCTGCCTCTTCCTGGTAGCTCATCCAAAGAATAGTGTTCCCCAAACTTATTAATGATGGTTTTAACACTCGCATGATGAATTCCATATCGCTTCGCTAATTTTCGCATAGTAATACCCTTCTCACTTAGCCATGTGTCCAGAACCTTAATTGTCACTTCCTTTTCAATACGCGAAATTTTGAAAACGCAGAATTTGAACCGCACAAACAAGTAAACAAAAGAAAGCTGACAGTCAAACGCACAGCATGCAGTGTTCAGAGCATAAAAAACCCTCACAAATACATGCGTACAACGCAAATGTATGTGGATTGCTTATATTCGATACACCCCTTAGTCGTACTTCAAACGACACTTTTCAAATCGCGAAGTAACTTCCGTTAGATATTAAAACGGACTTGCTAATGGATGAGTTAGACCTGCTCAAAAGTGAATTAGATATGCAGAGCAGTGTAAAAATAAATAATTGAGGACTATTGGAATCGGTTCTTAAGAACATACACGACCAAGTCCCTCTCACTTCGCGTTTTGCTGAACACAAATCTCAAATGAAGAAAAGCGGTTTCTTTGCAACGCTTAATAAATTCACTTTTAACTAATTTTTAACTACGCCAATGTCACTATTTGGCACTTTTTATTGCCTCTAAGTCACTATTTTCGACGTTTTGGTTACTAATGTCACTAGTATTACATCAGTAAACCACTACCAGCGCTGAGGTAAACCCATGAAAAATCGACAATTTTTGTCCATTTTTTTTAATGCAAACGTTACTATCATTTCAAAATTCAAGTTCAAGTTCATTAAAATTGTCGCCATTTTCAGCTCATTTGAGAGCAAAGTAATTGATTTTTACCGGCACTGGAAGTAAGATTCAAACGTTAAATTCTTGAAATCCTTAACACATTCATGCAAACTAGGGCCACCAATGCAAGGAATAAAATTTCCTTAACATGATGGTGATTCCTAGAGAGTTTGAGCTGTTTAGTGGAATACCTGTAACTAGAAATGAGAAGAAACATTAGTATTTTCATTTAATTTTAACTTTGCTTATCTTGACAGATACGCGTATTTCGTCTACAATGTGCAGACTTCTTCAGTGTCTCGTACTAATAATTCGACAGGGTTATTATTACGAGACACTTAAGATGTCTGCACATTGTAGACGAAATACGCGTATCTGTCAAGATAAGCAAAGGAAGTTGGAATTAATTGGAAAATGCTAATTTTTCTTCTCATTTTTAGTTATGATGGTTATGCTACTTTCCGGAAGTGCTGATAGTTTTGAGAAATTTTCGTTTGAATTTTACTTCCTCTCTTTGTTTACAAAAATCAGGTAGATCTGTTAAAAAGAAGCATTCGAGATTTTATGTTCTATCTTCTACTTGTCATTATGTATCACGAAAGGGTATTTCGTCGTTTTTGGTATCTTAAAATCAAGAAACGCCTGCCTGATCGGAAGATATAGTCCATCGTTGTTTGTTGCCTATGTGATTTAGGTATTAATTTAAACAGACACGAATTCCCGTTTCCGTGATCTTTGTTTAAAAAAAATCTATTTTGAAAAGTTTACAAAAAGTTTAAGTTCCTCTAGTTTTCCAATTACGTAGACGTCGTCAAATAATTCATCATTGCAGCTACGATACTAAGCGCGTGTGTTTTTGTTTATATGTTCGACGTTACACTTCGATTAAGTTTCGATCGCAGCCTACGCACAGGGGTTGTCATTGTATCGATCAATGTTTTTTTCTCATTATGATCCACAACTCGTATACGATCCACATTCAAGTCTCAGAAGCTAAAACAAAAACATCGAAATACTTGCATGCTCCGAAGCTTTTCGACGAAGCTCCCTCTTGCATACAACATTCCACACAACCCAACTGTCGATCACTCGCGTGAGCTTTGCCTCACCATGCTATGTTGACCTCGAAGTTCCGGTTCGTAGACTTATGCTCTACCCACACTCTAGCCTCCGTTCCCTCCCTCACCCCACACTTATTCCGTCTATTTGCACGAGGCAGTCATTCGCATACCCAAGCGGAATAATTAACATATTTCAGTAATATTTCACACCTATTTTTGCGCACACGTTTGCGGTCTGGCTCTATTCGAGACGACGTTTTGAACAAGCCCCTTTGATCGCCGTCATTGTGGTCCTCGTCCGGGGGATCGCGTGGGGAGTTCTATTCAATTTGCCTTCGGTACCTCGCATGTCTCCCCCATCATTTCTGCGATACTTCGCACCACCAACAACGGAACAGCGGAACGGCGGCGCAATTTCTCATTTGCCAGTAATCGGAATTTCGCCTGCGACACGACAATCGCCGCCGGTCTGGACATGTCAAGTCAATCATCTAGTCAGTCACTCATCCAGTCAATTTCTGCCGGAGGTTTGTGGCTTTGTACTTCTTCGGAGGGTGTCGGAGGATCGAATTTTTGTGGGCTCTCGTAGCCGTTGTCGTCAAGTCGTGCAGAAACAATTACCATTGTCGTTTGTCCTTTTGCAATACCAGCCCGTGGGAGACTGTGGGAGTCGCTTTGGCGAGAACTGCGAGAGGATGGATGGTGGTTTTTTTTGTTCCGCCTACCACATACTCACACTTTGTGGTTTTTAATCCACCCGAGAGAACGGGGTTCTTAAATGGTTTTCCTTTTGATGTGGTTTATGGTCTCTTTCTTGGACTTACTAGGGGGAGAGTAAATGCTGAGAATAACTGGCTAGTGAAATTCAGTGACGATAAATGACGGCCTTTGTTGGTATGATATTTGAGATATATCGATTATCGAGTAACGAGGAATATCCGCTTGAATTGTTTTGATGATGTGATGACTCGGGTTTTTTTTCTCTTTCGAAGTGAATCGTATAAATTCAATCAGTGTCTTTTTTGTGCTCCCCCCATTGAATTCAAAAATCGTACACCAGAGATAACCTCCAGCAAAGCCGATCGGCGCAAGTCGTCCAATGTTGAAAAGCCACCACCGACCGAGTTGAAATATGAGTGCCTCTTTCAGCCGCGCCAGACTGTCCCATTGTTCTAGTGCGGTTCTTAAGGAGTTCTTGAATTGCTGATCCCGGCGAAGGAGCATCATTTGACCCTGAAAAATTCCCCTTCTGTCCCGGGCCCGTTTGCTCAGTACACAGACGAATCACGAACGAGGACAACCCGAGGAACGAAAAAAGTGAATTTATTAGACCACAACGATCGGCTGGGAAGGACGGTTGCACGGGAACTGGGGTGGGGGGACCGACCTGCAACAAGTTTCCGAATCGGGCTCTTTCTCACTCGGATGAAGGCTCCGGCCTGCCTGCGTGAAGATTTCCCAGGGGAGCATTCCCGAGTCTCGTTTGGCGTTTGGGATGTGCTAACCGCCGCCGTGTGTGCACTCTTTCTTTGCGCTACTAGATGTACCATAAGTATGTCCACAGTAGTTACCGGGCTTGTTAACAGTTGTCAGTGTGATCAGTGCAAAAATCTCGCCGTTTTTCTCCTCTTTCACCCAAATGAAAGGAGGTTCTGCAGCTGTCGGTCGGTCGGTCGGTATCTTGGCGAGCAGGTTTTCCTCACTTGAAATGTTTATGACGTTGATAATCGCACGATCGAGATCTGGCGCGCACTCGTTGTCATAGAACTACGTGTACGAATGTGTCGTTCCTTTCGTGGTTAAGGTTGGTTCTTTTTTTTTCGCCGCTCAGTCAATTGGATTCTGATGCGGCCGTGGCCGTGGCCCTATGTGGCCGCCAGGCGCGATCCGATCGCATCCAAGAGCTGCTGCTGCTGATGCTGCTGCTTCACATGGACATGCGAATGTTTACTAAACTTGTGAGAGGAATGTGTGTGATTTCAAAAAGGAGAGCGTGAATGTACATATTTGCCGTTGGCTGCGCGGTGGGATGCGCCGAGGTCGGTGCTAAATGGATGCTGAGAAAAAGATTGGGTCAATGTTTTGCGTGGTGTGAATTTAATACCTGTTGAATGAGTCCTCACACTGAGAGGAAGAGGTAAATATTAAAAATCGTTCCGGAAAACTAAATGTTTTGGTCGAAATATGCGGGAATTCAAAGATGGAAACCATGCGGCCTCCGGCTTGGAAATGCTGGATTTGTTGGGATTGGAACGTCGTGAAGGACCCATATAGTCTACAGTTGTTTAGTTTCAGGATGACATGCGTAGATCTATATGATTCGTTGCCTGTCACTTTACAGCTTAAATATTTACAGCTTTTGAACCTCTTTAAATTTTTCCTTGAATAATTGGCACGAATTGTTCATGCAGTATTGAATCTTTAGAAGTAGAACTTACGCCCATGTGTGTCTTAATCTTACTATAAGTCACATAACGATCATTGAATATCATATCACACGCAACATCGATGATTACAGGCACAACAGCTGATTCCATAACGGAATTCAATTGGAATTCCATGGAATATTCTATCAGACATCGCGAAAAACAGGTCTGTTGTACAGGGTGGCAACGTAGAAATGATGCACTTGGAAATTGTTATAAGACTTAAACAGAATTGTATTTCTCACTCATTGCACTTTAAATAACTAGTTAAACTATTAAACTTACATTGTGTTTAGTGAGGTTCAAATCTTCCTCATTTATATTTAATTTCGGCTCGAAAACGCTTTTCAAAATTGTTGCAAGCCGCACACACCACCAGTTCCGGCATTTGATTCTAAACTCCCAACAAAACGTTCTTTAAATGTGTCCAAACCCCTCCAGTGGGTTCAAATCAGGAGAGGGTGCAGGCTATTATGAGGAACTGATGAAACATGGTAAATTTTGCTTAAACCACTGCAGTGCACTGCTGAACAACTACTGCCTTATGCGTTGATGCTGAAATATAAAACGGCGTCAGTTTCAGAATCAGATTAAATTTTGATCGTAACACCATTCATAAAAATTTACAATAACCAAAATTCCATACATGGTTCCATGTATCTGTAGAAATTTTGAAAAGGTCTTAATTTCCGAATTGTATGTACCACTTATGTCCCGGTGCTGCTACTCGTCATCCAATCTCTTCTTTCTTCTCCAGGGCTGCCAGACTCTCACCCGGTTCCTTTGTGTTGCGCAACATCTATAAATAAAACAGGTAAGGCATTTTAGAAAGAATCAAAGTAAATTCAATTCAAGGTAACTACTCAATGAAGAACCCTACAGTATCGATTCGTGGTTGGCTAAAGAAGACCTGTGTAACATTCTCGACCACTTATCTCTGAATACAAATACACTTGAAACAATTACACAATAGATTCAAATACTGGAAAAAAAATGAAAAATAATCGACATAGAGACAGCAATCAACACTAACAACTTACACACATCACAAATACAAGAAATCAGAACAGAAACAGCTAATATCCTCAAAAACACAAACACGACACAAAACAAACAAAATACACAAGCACACCATACTCCAAGAATTAAATAAAAAACCGGGCTACCATTTGAGATCAGACAAAGAAAATTGTACAGAAATAATAGATCAAAAAGACGATGAAAAGTCATGAGAGACAAATTATAAAATAGCGCGTGGAAAAAACGCTCAAAGATTGCAAATTATCATTTGATAATGAAATTAACAATCTTAGAGAGTCAAATCCTTCGTTACCTTCGATTAAAGTTCTTCCGAAAATTCACAAACCTGGCAATGAAATGCGTGAAATCATTTCAGCGATAGGATCACCCACCCATAAAATAAAAATTGTCAACAGCAGACGTTTAAAGAGACGTTAATAGAATGAATCCACCCATAAAATAGCAAAATGGTTAGCTAACGAATTTAAAAACATGCTAAAACAATTTTTCAGTCCAATTAAAAATTCACAACATTTCACAGAGCTCGTCCATAACATAGACATAAAATAAGATGATATTTTAGTATCTTATGACATCAAGTCTCTCTTTCCTAGTATTCCAATAAAAGATACTTTAAACCTCTTAGAAAATTGGTTACTCATTCAAAATGACTACATGCCATGGAAGAAAAAAGTACGTTCATACATAAAACTTACGCGACATTGCATGGACGAAAATTAGTTGGCTTTCAGACATGAACATTAAATGGCGCCCTTATGGGTAACCTCATGTCCCCTTTTCTGAGAGAAATTTTCATGGCAAATTTCTAAAAACAATTACAACTGAATCCTAGAGAGTTTGAGGTGTTTAGTGGAGTACCTGTAACTAGAAATGAGAAGAAACATTAGTATTTTCCATTTATTCTAACTAGCTTTGCTTATCTTGACACATACGCGTATTTCGTCTACAATGTGCAGACTTCTTCAGTGTCTCGTACTAATAACTCGGCTGGTAACAATTATAGACTGTTCCAGAAAGTATAAGCACACTTTCAAAATAACAAAAAAGTTATGTGTTTTTTGGTTTTAATAATTTTATTTGGCAAATCATATTTGTATTTGTGTTTTATATGATATTTAACTCTCGTTTAATCAAAATATTTAATCACAGCCAAGACTCCTAACTTTTCCTCGAACCTGACCCATTAGCTTCTGCACAGTAGTACTTCCCACCATTTTGACCACTTTTGGCCAATCTTTTTTAAATTTTTGGATGTCGTCCGCTGGTTTTATGATTTTTCGAAGCTTTGCTTTGGTTGAAGCCCAAAAATTCTCGATTGGCCGTGTCTCCGGGCAGTTCGGCGGATTCATGTGTTTCGGCACGAAACATACATTCTGACTTTTCTACCATTCTAAAGTGTCCTTTGCGTAATGCCATGACGCCAAATCAGGCCAAAACACTACTTGACCTTCGTGCTGCCTGATCATCGGCAATAATCGCTTTTGGAGACATTCCTTAACGTATTTCTGAGTGTTCATCGTCTCCGTTGTGATGTACGGACTAGATATTTTACTACACTCGCATATTGCCTGCCAAACCTACTTACCAAATTTTTCGGTAATGTCGTTTCGGGGATGTCTTTGTCTTCGTGTACAGTATAGAATTGTGGTCCGGAAAGAGTTTTGTAATCTTGTTTCTCATTCGTTTCATCGTCCATCATTATACACCCAGAATTTCTACACAATAACGGATCGTAGAGTTTCGTGGTTGTACGGACGTGGCCTGTTTTGGGTTCCTTTTGGGTTTTTTTTCTGCTTCCGGTTTTCGCTTGTAGGCATCCCTGATCTTTTTATCGATATCCGGACCCACAGGATCGGATTTCCGACCACTCTTCGGCGCATCTTCAAACGTACACTGTTCTCTATATTTTCGAATCGCAGATCGTACCGCTTCGACGCTTCCACCCTCTTCCTTGGCCAATTTTCTCAACAAGAGTCCGCTCACAGTGCACCATTTGTGCACGATACTTTTGGCTGGTTCCGGAGTAAGACCGCGCATTTTGATAGGTAACACAAAACTGAGCACTTTTTTTATGCTTTGTCATTCAGAAATGTGCAAACAAAAGGACGCAGGCAAAACATGTTGAAATATTTCATTATATTCAACGTGACCGTTGAAATAAGGTGTGCTTTTACTTTCTGGAACAGCCGTTAGCCGCTTGAGCCAGCGAGTAATCCTTTGTCACATTTGAAAGAATCAGATGGATATGAAATTGGATATGAAATAAAACATTCGAGATGGGCTACAAACAGTGCAGTGCATGTGGAATGCTGACACCTACACTTGAAGAACGAGACATAGAAAAAAAAACAAAGTTGAACAGAAAGTAGATTAAGGTAGTGAGTTTATTTTTCACAAACAATGAATTTAATATTTTGCTTTGATATTTATTGGCGACGTCTTCTAAATCTCGAAGAAGCCAGCCTCTGAACACCTGAAAAAAGCAGCAGAATAAAACATGGTGATGACTTCTTTCGATGGCAATCAAATTTTAAAGCATCGGTTTTCAAACAGGGCAAATTTCTCCATCCAGTTAACGGTGTCAGCAAATTGGTTCTTCTAGACACAGTGGTGTTGTAAATAAAACCAGAACGGGATGCATCCAAATCAGGGAGCAGACGGTGTATTCTGTTCTTCTTGAATTGACTGATTTATTCAGGCTGAGTTGTAGACAATTTGTTCAACATACATTAATTGTTATGTTATGTATTCTCCGTGCGTGGAGTAACGATTATGATGTAGAAGGAGATTCAACTATTAATCAGCTAAAATCAACTATTAAACTGTAGAAGGTGATGTTCTCTCATCACCATGAGGCACCAAGAGTGAACAACAATGCTTTTGGCTAGAATGAAAGATGTGAAGAGAAAGTGTTGAAAGTTCCGTCAGTGTGCGGCAGGCTGGAAATAGAACAGATGTTTTTATTTAGGAAAATTGAGCGAAAAGGCCATGTGTATACACTGAAAATTTATTTTCGTTAAAAAGCTTTCACGCGTTTCGTAAACATGGATTTTGTACATAGAACAAATGTCTCGTATGTTGTATGAAACATTCATAATGCTTTTTATCTGGTGAAATGCTATCATTACACTTTTTTGTAAAATGCACGAAATGAACTTCGTGATGACCAGCCAATCGCTGTTTCTCTTTATACCGTACGCATGCATGATGGTGCTGCTGTTGGTATAGGTGGAAATAATTTATCTATCCCAAAATAAAAATCAAAGCGCTGTTGTGAGCTATAACTTCATGCTCATTAATCAGCGTTTTTGTTCACACGAGTCAGCGTGGCCTCAGTGAGATCAACCACGGATTCAGAATTAGCACTTTCCCAATATTCAGGTTCAAACCCCATGTCTGAAACAATAAAAAAAAAACACAGGACAATTCCCATGGTTGCGCTTTTTTGTCAATTACATTTGAGTCGATAAAGTAGATCTGTTAGTCCTTCATGCAACCACCAGAGAGACGTTTCTTTTTAATTTGTGACAAAATATTCGTAGCTCTTTGCATTGTTTCCGTACAATGTACGAATGTTCTTTCTGTGCCAACAAATAGCTTCGCGCTTTTAACAGTTGCGCGTGCAATTAATAACGAATGTATCTTCATAAAAGGAACAAATCAGTTTCGTTGCTGAAAACAACGAATGGATTAGTGAGTATTACTTTCGATTTTGTAATATAAACTAAAATTAACTTTCAGTGCAGTGGTACTCGAACCATGGACGTCAATTTTGCCTAACATCCCACTGCGGGGTAGGTTGTAGGACGGACCAAGTCCGCCACTTCAACAGGCAAAAATTGACGTATGGAAAGACGCTTATGTATAGTTATTCTAGCGATCTATTGTGTGCACTTTGTTTTTTTTATGCGTACATGGGAGAGGAACTCTCTCCTTTTTTGGGTTTGTTTTGATTCGCAACGTCTGATATCACTGAAATTTCAACACTTTCTCTTCACGTCTTTCATTCTAGCCAAAAACATTAATGTTCACTCTTGGTGCTTCATGGTGATGAGCGAACATCTCCTTCTACATCAATTTGTTACGGTTATTCCGTTTCGTTTGCTTCCTGCAACCATGCTCATAATTTATCGTGTTACTGCGATGCAAAGTAGTACGAAATACTTGCACAATTTCCACCACTTTTTCTAATCGAAAAGGATTAACACACAGAAAAACACTTTGACAACAGATGATTTTTTCGTTTTTATAAATATCCTTCACTGATATGAGGTCCCACGAGCACCACTTTTTGTTCGAGGAGAATTGCTAATACATATATACTGAGCTTCCACCTTTGCTAGATCGAGGAGCTGTACGCAGTGACGGTTGACATTTGTATGGGAAACGTAAGAGCTCCCATGTACCAAATTCGATTTTAAGGTACACTTGAAGAAGTTTTCAAGAATCATTTGTTAAAACCATGCATAAAACTAGATATTCTACATAACAAAGATAAAAAAGCCATAAAACCCTCATAAGTTCAAAAAGGCCCATACGGAGGTTCTCGAGACTTTTTCCCAAGGTTCGCTTAAAACTTGATAGTTTTATCGGTATATACTTGTAATGTCATTCAAGTATATTATCGGTAAATACTTGTAATGATTAAAACTAGGATAAAACTATCACAAGTTTTGATAGTTTTATGGTTTTCCTCTTTAAGAACACTTTCAGTCCATCACAAATATGTTTCGAAGATTCTATTTCTGGATTTGTTCTGCTGAAAGAGGACTTTTTTTTGTTTATAGTCGAGTGGAAGCTAAGGAAGAAAAAAAATATCGATGTGCATATGACGTTTCTTTTCCAAAGTGGATACGTATGTAAATTGATTGTAAAATCGACCATAAATGCATGAGTTTTATGCCTGCAATTGATGAATTTTTCATGTGACGTTCAGTTTATTGGTGTTTTATAACATAAAAGTTCGGAATTATTGCTAGAAAATTGATTTAAATAACAAATATGAAATACTTCAAAATTCAACAGTTTGGTGGCAAGGCTAATAAATTGTTAGATCTTGAATAAATTGTGTCTACAATCCGTTTTAAGTTTCAAATTGGAATTTAAACAGCAAAAATTTTTCGTAGCACTGGAAAAACGAGATTTTTTTTGCATACATATGGAAATGGCTACCATTCCAAGGGAATACAGAAAAGCCACGCTCACCATTTTTTCAATGGTTTTATCTGAAACTACCATAAAGTGCAAATAAAGTTAATAATTCTGGCACAAGACTAACAAGATGTTTTGAGGAGAGCGACATATTCATCTTTATTTATTCTATTCTTGAAAAAGATGAGTAACGCTTGAATAAAACTTGTTTGAATTACTCAAGGTAAACAAGTCTTTCGTAAGATAGCCATAAAATAAATGTGGTGAAGGCAAATCATAATTTAAAAGTGCCTATTGCATGTGTTGCTGTTAGTCATGATTCCCACTCAAAATTTATTGTTTGTACTCATAAGCGTAACTCAATAAGAACAAAAAAAAAAAAAACGAAACTAGCATGAATATGCTACCAATGGCTTTTGGAAGAAATATAGTTAATAATATTGCATCGAAGGCTGAAACATCAGTTGAGTGAAAAATGATTTTTTTCTTGAGCTATACGCTAAACATAACGTCGGTGTAGTGGATCACTGAGTGATCCCAATGCATTTTAACGTATATAACATTTTCGTTCAGATGATGTACCAGTTTCCGATTTTCGTAAGATGATGAACCAGTTTTTACTTGCAACGAGTAAAAATATTGTATGTTGGGAACGGAAATGCACGACTCAGGGGACTTTAACATTAACATAACATTTTACTATCGTATCCCTTGACTCAGCCTATTATGCAACCAGCGATCACATTTTTCATTATAACTCATTAAGTGTTTAAGCTGTAAGCGAGATTCAACTAGTTATACACTTGCAAAGATATGTTTGATAAGACATTTGGTAGCATGTATCACTAAAAGTTACACAACTGTTTTTATAATGCCATAAACTTTCGAAGGATATGGATTTAATGTCGGTCTATAAGCACCAAATTGGGTCTATTCGGGGATGCAACTTCGTCCCATTCGATGGACTTATTACTAAAAGCAGTCTTTGTACGGGTTTTTTTTTTTCGAATTTTATGAATTATGGCATTGCCAGCTGTATTCGCTTTACTTAACAAAACATTTCACAAAACAAACTGAGATAAAACTGCTTCGAAACACTTTAGTGATGTACATATATGATTTACTAGCCATTCAATAATGAAAACATTATAATTCACTATACAATGATTTTGTCTCTTCGATTTGTGTTTAGATGAGCCACTTAAATATAAACAACCGCAAATTCATGCATTTCGACTTTAAATTTTACCAATAACAACCTTTTTACTACGTTATTGATACAACAGGCCATAGTTGGAAATGTATGTATGTAAGTATGTATGGTAGCCACCATCCCCTCTAGCCCTTGGCTTGGATGCAGCTCCACTTAATAGCAAGATCAAATTGGGCCACCGATCTGAATTCGCACTATCGCTGTATGAAGGGCCAAAAACGGAGGGGTGGACCCGTAAGCAGAGACACTTACACGAAATCCACGGGAAATTAAGAATCTCCTTCCAACGATATGATCCAACAAATCGAATAACACAATTCGCAACACTCATTAAGCTTTCTACAGGATGGCTTGTTAAGAAGGGCGCGTCACTCTCCCTGAAACTGTTGGAGTAGAACTCGCAGCACCACACTCGAATCGGTAGGATAAGAAATGATACTGTTTGTTCCCTCCTAGACTCAGGCAGTCAATCAAACCATCGTCCAGTTTCAGCTTGAATGATACCCTGGTGCTCCCTCCCAACCCAGTATTTATTATATTTATATAAATATAGATGTAATGTAATAATAATATGTTATATATGAATATATAGTAGAGCAAAAATTATATAAGGATATTTAGTTAAATTATGTAATAGTTGGAGTTCATGAGCCTATGATAACCATGTTAAACTAAATTAATTAACCTGCTGAAATAATAATATTAAGGCAGTAATAATAATATGCAGCTTCGTACCACTTTGTATCACTGATAGATGACTGTATAAATATCAATAAAGCATTCATTTGTATATAAAACCATAATATTATATTATTACGTATTTAATCATGACATATAGATATGTAACCTTCCTCCGTCGCTACAACCTACCCCGCAGTGGGATGTTCGAGTACCATTGGATACATGCCCTTTCGCTCAATTTTCAAAAACATCTGTTAATTTTCCTACCTGCCGCACTCTGACGGACCTTTCAACACTTTCTCTTCACATCTTTCATTCTAGCCAAAAACATTGTTGTTCACTCTTGGTGCCTCATGGTGATGAGCGAACATCTCTCCTTCTACATCATATTCGTTACTCCTCGCATCGGAGAATACATAACATAACAATTATTGTAACTATAAGATGATTAATATTGTCTCAATTGCTTCGGATTACATCTATCATGCTAATAGCAACATGATTTTGTTGATTATCGCTAAATTAATGACACATTTGATACATAGGCCGATACATTACATCCCCTTACCCTATGTGCTCTTATTTGAAATCAAATGGTTCTAAGAGCGTTTTATGGCAGCCTCTTCTAATATACATTCATCTTGAAGAAGAATGTCATAAAAACTATTTCAAAGCTTTCATCAGTTTTATGAAAGTTGCGGAACGATGTCTTGAGAGGGGGATCAAGTATCTTATAAAATTACTTATAAGGTGGATTACACTTAAATGATGTAGTTTTATGGAGGTTTCTTCAAGTGTTCTTTAATCACTTTTAAGAACTGTTTATCAATCAAAACCACATTAACTTGGAAATGTCCTGATAAAACCAAATAAACTCCATAATGCTTTGATAAAACTACCATGAAGACATGAATAAAACCAATTTGCATTTGAATTGTTACTTGGGCTGCCAGTCTTCCAGTTAAAGTAGACTTCGGTGTAATGTAACTATTTTTCAAAAAACTGCCGAAGTGCATTTTTTTCGCAAGTGCTGCAGGTTTCAGCTCATTCCATCACAACACCTTACCCAGGGTCCGATTCCCTAACGAGAAAACTGTTTCCAATCAACCCAATAAATCATGCGCATTAAAAGTCTATGAATTCCCCGCAGAATCCTTCAAGTTACCCATTTTAGCAAACATTTCTCACGGACCATCACCCGAAGAATGTGCGTATAAATAATTTATAAAGACAATCCCAATGATGTTCGTCTGCCTCTTACTACCTACTAGCGTAGAACAAGAACCCGCCAGCCGAGCCGAGCCGAGTGCCCAGAGGTGGCAACACAACAGCTAGAGAATACGCACCCCTTTATGTGTGCCTTCTTCTTCTTCTCCTTCTTCGTTAACCCGGCAAGAGGTCCCCGGTCCTCGGGGTTGGTTGATTATATTGTACACAAAGGCAAAAAGCGAAGGAGACCTGGCCCTGAGACGTCTACTCGATAACGTCGCTCGGTCTATTCATGCTGATTTTTTCCTCGTAATTTCCTTCCATATAAACCTTTGTGTATTACGATCCCAGATCGCACGAAATAGGAATGAAAAAAAAAACCCGACCAACTGCGAGCGTGGTCCATAGGGAATTCTACAAATATTTTCGTTGTTTACCTTTCGTCTCTTCAGCTGATGATAGGTGAACAGGCAGCATCCAGAGAGTCATCCTCCACGCCTGCGCCGGCCGACTGATGCCGTGAACTCATATGGCAGCCCAGAAGAAAAGACAACAAGAAAAGATTTGAACTATCAATTTTGGTGGACAACGGAACAGTCTGGAATGCTAAATGACAGAGTTCATATACAGGAAACTGAAAACCGTGATGATTTCTCACACCGTGAATACTCTTTCAGCATTCAAATGTTGGCTTGAGGGTAGCCTCGTTTTTGACTTTTGAGAAAATTTCTCTTTCGTTTCGAGCTCTCGGTGCCTCCAGCGATAGTGAGGAAGAAAGACGTCTTTTTCAAAACTCTCTTCTTCAGCCGCACACACAACCGCAGCCCTGCTCAGCTTAGTACAGTGAATGGGTTGTAGTTCACAATAACGTAATTTGCCTTAAGTGCTGTTTGAAGTGATTGGAAACAAAAACGACTCGGAACGAACGGTTGGGAGAGTCAAACTCCAAAGTGACATCGCCGGCGGAATCGGCTTCAGCAGGGAAAACAATCGAATGATGGAGTGGTGGCTTTTGAAACAACAACGACGGCCCTGTTGTAGTTGTACTGAACGAGGTCTTCGAGCGCACCAATTTTCGAGGGTTGAATAGGAACAACTATAGTACAACAGGCGGACGACGACGGCGACATCTGGAACGGCGGAAAGAGCAGAGCCATTTAACCCTTTTTCAAATTAGAAAAAAACGAGGCAAAAGCCTTGCAGGGACCGGTTAATGTGACGCGCTCATTACTCAAGTCGATGCGAGTACATTATGCTGAGCAACGAATGCAATATGGCTTATTGAAACGGGTGACAGATTGGTTCAGGCGCGACGTTGGAGTGCATAGGGTGCTCAGCTGATTGACTTACCTGTTCCAAATAACGCATCGAAACCCTATCCTTCCATCATCGTGTGAAAACATCCAAACCGCCGTTGAAAAATTGACTAATCGGAGATATTTGAATCATCTTTTCTTTTCTTTTCGTTTTGCTCCGAAAAGTACCTATGTGCATACCTTTGTTTGCGCAATGAGCTCACGAAGTAAACGAGTCGAGTACCTTCTCTATTTCCTCGCAATAATAATCGTCCATACAGCAGACTGACTACTCTGCGTGTAGCCGCTCGCATCTAATGAAGCGTAAAACTATTCAATTGGATCGACTTGGATCGGATCGGAGATCTTCTGATGATGGATGAAAATACGAACCGTTGTTGTCTCAAGTGGGCCGAGAAAGTGAAATGAAATATTGAATGGGGAATGGTTTTGGGCTTCGACGCTGTGGGCTATTGGCTTTGAAGATATCCGTCATGCTGCAGTGGCTTTTAAACTGTGACCAAAAGTTGTGTTTTAAATCTAGACAAAATAGTCAAAAGGTCGAAAGTAACATTCGTAAACAATGACTTCTAGCGTATTTTTCTGGAATCTGCTTGCTCCCACGAACAAAACAGCACCGGAAACAGATACAGTGAGTTATAACCTTCCCATCGTTAGTAGATATAGATATTAGCAACCTGGCATTTCCAGGAAATTTACGTTTGAAGTCATTGTTTACAATTGTTACTTTCGACCTTCTGACGAATTTGTCTAGAAATATGGACTGTTCCAATGGTTATAAATACACTGACGGTATTTGGCTACATTCTGTGATTTGCATCCAAAAGAAACTGATGTTGAGCATTTCCAGCATCCGGTTGGACCCTACTCTCTCGATCTGAATGAAATTTTGTCCATTTGTTGGTTTCTACACAAAATTACGTTTTCCATAAAAAAGATCCAAAATTATCCTGTACTAAATTTCTGTAAGGGTGTATTTAAAATGTGGATTTTATTTTTTCACAAAATAATTTTTCGTAAACGACTCATCTCATCAAAATGTCGTCTGAAAAAAGTTGTAGGTGATGAAGTGTTCTTTAAGAAAAAATACACTGAAACTAAAAAATCCATAAATTTATGCTTAAAAAAATTTAAAACGTTGATTTTCTCAATGGACTCTGCTGAAGTTGTGTCTTTAAATTTGGTGAAAAGTTTAAGACGGTCACTTCTTTAACTTTTATATTTCTTTGTTTTTAAATATTTATGAGTTTTTTGAAAATGTTTCAAATGATTATTATATTATTAAAATATAACATAATTAGATTTTATGCATTATTTTTTATTTAAAAGTATAAAGAAACTTTTTCAGTAAGCCTACCCGTTCTCAAGTTATTGCGAATTTTAATAACCGAAATTTATGTTTTTGCAATGTTTTGGCCCTTTTTGATTGTTTGTCGTGATGTTCACAACAAAAAATTTTTCTCATAATAGATTGTTAAAAAACAGGCAATTTTTTCTCAGACAAGGTGGCAGTCAGACTTACCCGTTAGGACGTTAAGACGCGATGGAAAAGAATCAAGTGTATGCGTTTGGATGTGTGTGTGTGTTTCGGATAGTTTAATTTAGGGAGAAAAGAAGCAGTATTTCAAAAGCTTGAAAAGCTATGAGAGATAAATTAAATTGATGAGGTGAAGAACTTCCCAATATATAGCACTTTGTTGACTTTGTACCAATCTTCCTTTCAAATGTATGACAGACTCCATTGTATTGAAATGTACCTATAAGAATTTTTTTTCCAGGCAAGGGGATAAATAAAAAGACGAAAGACTTAAGGGGGGATATACAGTTAGAACGAGAAAAAAAACTCATTTTTGAAAATTATGTTTCAAGGGGAAGTTTTTACTCAAATCAATCGAAACTTTTTTATAATTATAAGTGTATCCATGCAGTGTACAAAAATATTTTTTTCAATTTTTTTCCAACAAAATGGCGGCCGTTAGAGTGCGTTGAAAAAGTCGTTGTATTTTGCTTGTGCCGGCTCTCCTGGTCGCAGTTTTGATCTGAAACCTGCTAACCCAAAAAAATTACATTAATTACACTTACAGTTAGTGGATGAATTGAAAGATAAAGTTTAAAAAATACATTTGCATTTTTGGCGTAACTTTTTTGAAAAAATCCAAATTTTTTCCGCCATTTTATTACCTTTTTCCATATATAATAATAAAATATTACAATAGTTTTTAATTCATATAAAAGGTAATACTATAATAAAGAAATTCTATAAGTTTCAGCTTAATCGAATGATAAGTTTTTGAGTTATCACCGGCATAAACTCCGAAAATGCTGTTTTGAGAAAAACGCGTTGAAAGTTTTAATTACCGGTCTGCGCGCGAAGAAGGCGCCTTCGCAAAACGATGAAACGAAACACTTGGAGTTCGAATTTCGAAAAAAGATTTCAGGAGCGTATTCTACGGGAAATTTACGAAATTTTTATGAAAAATTTTTTTTTTGAAATTTTTGGTCATTCTAACTGTATATCCCCCCTTAAAAATTCCGATATAGGGTATGTGCCTCTTGGCTCAGCCTAATACGTAGCGATCGATTATATTTTTAATTATAACGCATACATTATTTGAGCAGGAAACGATATTCAAATTGCTATACACTTGCCTAGATAAGTTTAATAAGACATTTGGTAGTATGTTTCACAAAAAGTTACACAACTCATTTTATAACGTCAGGAACTTGTGATGAATATGGATGTAATGTCGGTCTAAAATCAGCAAATTGGGCCTCTTTGTGTTTGCAACTTTGTCCCTATAAATTAGAAGAAACTTTGTCCCATTCGATAGATTTATCATTAAATGCAATCTTCGTTCGGTTTCTTCTATCTGATAATCTGATTTAATGCTTTGCCAGCTGTATTTGCTCTACACAATACAAATTTTACAAAACAAACTTAAATAAAACTGATTTGAAGCACTTAAGAGATTTTAATATATGATTTCCATTCGGCCATTTTATAGTGAAAACATTACAATTTTTTTCTAAACAGATTTTGATCTTTTCGTTTGCGTTTAGATGAGCCATTTGAAAAATAAACAATTGCAAACTCAAAAACTTCCATTAAAATTTTACCAATAACAACATTTTCAATACGTTATTTTTACAACAGACCATAGAACATAGAAAAAAAAAATGTTCCTATCATTGGGTCTACGGTTTTCAAGTAAAATCACTGTAATTTTTACTTTCTTAACAATTAGTTTATATCGGGTGGTTATTATCTGTACATCTAGGCTGAATTAATCGGTTAATTGGTTGAATTTAGCAAAATTTAGATCCTTAAAAGCTCGTGGAGATAATTTGTTCAGCTAAACCAGTGAAATCATGGTGTCTAAAAAGTTAAAGAAATCGAAAATTACGTGTTAAAAGTTTAAATTGTCTTGTAATGACTCAATTTTGTCGCAATGAATTAATAGCAACATAATTCTGTTAATTATCACTGAATTAATGACATATTTGGTACAAATGCCGAATGGCGGAGCTAGGCTAACGTTACATCCTGTTACCCTATTACCCGTTTTTGCAAATAAAAACGTTTGATTTTGATAATTTACTTCTGATAGCATCAGTTTGTATCACTTCCGGTGCATCTAAACAGAAACGGGTAAGGCTGACAGTCTCCGTGTCTGAGAAAGATTTCTTTCCCATTCAATAAGCTATCATGTAACATAAATGTTTTTTTTTGGACATCGCGACTAACATTTGAATATGGCTGAAAATATTGTTACAACAAAATTTCCTATTAATAAAATTCGCAATAACTTCAGAACGGCTTGGTTTACGAAAAAAGTTATAATGTGCTTTTTCATTAAAAATTAATACTTAGAATCTATTTTTCGTAAAGTTAAATCAGAAAATTCGCGATTTCCCAAAAATCTAAAAATCCATAAGTATTTAAGAACAGAAATTTACAAAATTAGAGAAATGACCGTCTTAATCTCTTCACAAAATTTTAGGATATAACTTCAAGTTTTTCCAGTTTAGAAAATTCAAATGGGTGGGTGTCCTTTGAGAAAATCAATTTTTGTTGTTGTTGTTTAGCATGAATTTTTTTTTTTAGTTTCAGTGTATTTTTTTTCTAAAAGGACACTTATTTACCTACAACTTTTTCTCTGACAACATTTTGATCAGAATAATCGTTTACATGTTATGATTTTTTGAAAAAATAAAATTTATAATTTACATTAGCCTTTATAGAAAATTAGTCCAGGAAAATTGAGGATTTTTCAATGAAAAATGTTATCTTAGGTAGAAACTTTTATAGAAACTAAATTTCATTACAACCGTAAGCTGGCGAGGCAAAATCAATATATTTTTCAGCGTTTCTGGCTGGAAATTTTACTCTGTTGTCATTTCTTTGAAATTCTATGGTCTCTGACTCCTTCATTTTCAAATTATTTCACATTTAATTAGTCGAACATGAACTTTGTCTAACGGGCTAAGGATTTGATGCATAAATCATGATTGATAACCAAATAATTACTGTCATTTTGAAGATTTAAAATACACCATCTAGAAAACCAACAGATTCCTACTTGCTGAAGAAGTTCGCTCAAATTTTGCCTTTGCGTATTTTGCGTTACGCATGTACCGGGGGGAATGACTTCATCAGCTCTTCTCCCATCCAGGCTTGTTGCCAGAATGTGATGTTAAATATTGAATAAGAAATTGATTTCATATTTAGATAATCTAAAATCATTATATATTTCATGTTTTTTGTAGTCACTTGAGGTTGATCGATGCTTATGATTATGTTTTTCATCATCTGGCACTATCATATGCAATGGAAAAATATGTTTCGGAGCTGCTCAACAGTACTCAACGATAAATAGTGCTTCGCAGTTGAGCGGCAGCTATGGCATCACTGTTGATTTTGAGAAAGCTCATCTTTCCTCTTCTCTTTGTCAACCATGGCCATAGACGAATCGAAGTTGAAAAAAGAAGAAGACATCTAGTGATGATAAATCTGACAGCTCCCTTGTTACTGCAAAATAGAGGCATTATTTTTATTTGGCAGAAAATGTCTTTATTGAGTCATCCTAGAGAGTTTGAGCTGTTTAGTAGAATACCTGTAACTAACAACGATAAGAAAAATTTGTATTTTCCATTTAATTCCAACTACTTATCTTGACAGATACGCGTATTTCGTTGACCAGTCAAGTTACACGACACTGAAAAAGTCTGCACATCGTAGACGAAATAAGCGTATCTGTCAAGATAAGCAGAGGTAGTTGGAATTAAATGGAAAATACTAATTTTTCTTCTCATTTCGAATTTATTGAGTACGTTTGGATTGTTCTACCATCATACACCAAACCGCTTTTAATTTGAATTTTATTTAAATTTTTTAGTAGCATTTTAAAATGTTCGTCCCATAAGACGGCAGATTTATCACCACTCGGTTTCTTCTTCTTTTTTCAACCTGGATTCTTACATAGCGCACCGATGATCAACGACAAACTAAAAATTTGGTTGTGTACGTCTGTCTCATAACCTGCTAGTAGACGATTTTGAGATCATAGCAATCGACATGTTTTGGTTGATTGTTTTCGAGAGCGGATGGGTAAAACGAAGGAGTGGGTTGAGGAAATTGATGTTTGCAGCAAATGCTCTATTTCATTTTGATTTCGCTCACATGCAGGGGATTCCACTCATACAATATTGTTAGTTATGTACGGATTACGGAGCTGAAAAAAACATATTCATGATTGGAAAGCAATCCACATGCTTTTAATAAGTCCTTTCAATTGGAATCTTTATTCCATAGCTATCAAATTTTCTGATTCTAATACTCGTTTCCAAAGGTAAGTTCCGATAGATAAGAAGTAAGCAGAGGGATTAACGTCTAAATACTGGCAGTTCTAAATATAGATTACATTAAGCTTCATCAAATATCCAAGGTGATGCATAAACAGCTTAAAGCGTCGTTTTTCTCCTGAGCAAAAAAAACTCATTGTGAACCGTCAGTAGTCTTTCGATCAGAATACTGGCTAAAGAAGAAGCTGTGAGCACCAGAAAAGTTTATATCGCATCACGGAAATATCAAGAACAGTGCTCTTTCGTAGATTCCACTAGAACGGGGTCGAAAACTCGGTCCCGTTTACCCAACAATATGCAGGAAGTTAGTTGTTTATTTCGTTTATTTTATGATAAAAAAGTACCTGAAGATGTAAAGTAATTTAAATGAACTACTCTCAACCGATCCGGTAATTTTTTATCTTCTAAAGTTTGTACATCTTTGACTGACACCTGGAGATTATTTTAAATTATTGTACAGATTGGGCCGAAGGGTCTCAGATTGTTACGAAACTTTGTTCACGAGTAGAGTTCATGGATATATGAACAAAAAAAAACTATATTAAAAAATTCAGGATTGCCAATTTTCTTGGCAAACCCCAATTGAAGTTCGCCGATTTTTCAAAACATCACTAACTTCGAAAGTTTATAACTTACGAGCGGTTCATTGTTGAACTGTAATGAAATTTTCTCAAAAATTTGGAAAAAATATATTAAATTTTTTTTATTCTGGTAAGAGCACTAGTAGGAGCTAGCATTGGTGCAGGCTGACATGGAGTAAGATTTCACCAGGATATCAAACTATTTGAAAGTCATTACAAAAAACAATGAATGCAGTCATGATGGGTGATAAAATCTGAGACTTAATGGCAAGCATCGTTGGAACCGGCATCCCTAGAAAAAAAATCAATAATTATTTTGTCAATTGTACCTGTAAATACAAACACCCGAGAAAAAATGAAACTCCGATAACCAATGTTATAATATCAGAAACACCATGATTTTCTCTCACATACCAATATACATTTTTCCAATCCTAATGTTTAGTTGAAGTACTTTTTCGAAACATATTCATAAAGCATTTCAATGGAAAATAAATTTAAGGATAAGGATTCTACCAGCAGTGCGAAAAGCGTTTCAAAATAAAAATCTGAATTTAGTCATTTTCCGTGAAACCTTCTGCAGAACTTCCCTGAAATACCCAGCAGAGCTTCCTTGAAGTTCTCTGAAAATCTTTCCCGAAGTTCTCTGCAAAACTTCCCTGAAGTTTTTTGAAAAGCTGTCCTGAAGTTCACTGCAGAACTTCCCTAACGTTTTCTGTAGAACTTCCCTGACGTTCTGTGCAGAACCTCCCGGAAGTTCTGTGCAGAACTACTTCAAACTTCTTTTCAGAACAAACATGAAGTTCTCTACTGAACTTCCCTGAAATCATCTGCAAAACTTTCCAAAAAATCTCTACAGAAATTTCCTTCTATTCTCTGCAGAACTACCCTACAATTCTCTCCAGCACTTGCCTGAAGTTCTCTGAAAAACTCTCCTGAAGTTCTCTGCAGAACTTCACGGAAGTTCTCGGCACCACTACCCTGAAATTTTTTGAAGAACTTCCCTGAAGTACTCTACAGAACTTCCATGAAGTTAGCTGTGGAACTTCCCTGCAGTTCTCTGCAGAATTTCCCTGAAATCATCTGCAAAACTTCCCAAAATTTCTCTTCAGAAATTCACTTCTGTTCTCTGAAGAACTTTCCTGAAAATTATTCCAGCACTTCCCTGAAGCTCTCTGAAAAACTTTCCTGAAGTTGTCTGGAGAACTTCACTGAAGTTCTCTGAAGTTCCCTTAAGTTCTCTTCACCACTTTCCTGAGGTTCTCTGCAGAATTTCCCTGAAGTTCTCTGAATAACTTTCCTGAAGTACTCAGCGGAAGTTCTCTTCAGAAATTCCCTGCTGTTCTCTGAAGATCTTCCATGAAGTTCTCTGAACAACTTCCCTGAAGTTCTCTGAAGAACTTCCCTGAAGTTATCTGAAGAACTTCCCTTAAGTTCTCTACACCACTTTCCTGAGGTTCTCTGCAGAATTTCCCTGAAGTTCTCTGAAGAACTTTCTTGAAGTACTCTGCAGGACTTCCCTGAAGTTCTCTTCAGAAATTCCCTGCTGTTCTCTGCAGGACTTCCCTGAAATTCTCTGCAAAACTTCCATGAAGCTTTCTGAAGAACTACCATAAAGTTCTCTGCAGAACTTCCCTAAAGTGCTCTGCAGAACTTCCATGAAGTTCTCTGCAGAACTTCCCTGAAGTGCTCTGCAGAGCTACTATGAAGTTCTCTTAAGAACTTCCATGAATCTCTCTGAAGAATTTCCCTGAAGTTCTTTGCAAAACTTCCCTGAAATTCTCTGATGAATTTCCATGAAGTTCTCTGCAGAACTTCCCTGAAGTTCTCTGAAGAACTAATCCAAAGTTGTCAGAACGTACCAAAAATACCCATATTGAGGTAATCAGCCTCTTATGTGCACTAGCGGTAAACATTCATTACATAGTTCACAGGCAAACCAGCGCCTCAGAGTGGAATAATTCTGAACTATGAAGTCGATCGTCTGGAAGACCATGATCAACCGAATAAATAGCCAGTAAAGAATGAATTCATACATGCCCTAGATATACAGATATTACGAAAAGTGCACATGGACACTAACGCCACTTAGCGGACGAATTCTGATCTAATGTGTACATCATTCAAAAAGCCCTGACCTCTCGAATATCTCTTACGAAGATGCCATGTTGCTATATATCAAAAATCTCGAGATCCAGATTGTACAGTTACGTTTGCATTTAAAAAAATGGACAAAAATTTCCGATTTTGAAAGGGGTTACCTTCACCCGCACAAACGAAACCACTCATGCAGCATCAATCATAGTAACCCATGAGCCAGCAAACAAAATTTGACAGCTCTATCAGTCGAACTCTAACCGTGAAGCAACTTTGTGGACGCAGAATACACCCGTTCCGGCATCTACAACATCTTGGCACTATTAGACAACAATCAGAGCATCGAAAGTAAGCCCGGCACCGGACGGCCGACGACCCTCAGCGACAAGAAGCTCCTAAGAGTGCTGAAGAGGAAGATCGAGGAAAAAGCGGCTACATCGCTGCGTGCGCTTCAACCGGCCAAACAGTGAAAAAGTACCTGGCGAACATAAACATACATGTCAGAAAGCGAAAGTCCACTGGTTTCGGAACTGCAGAATAAGATGGTCAACTCGATTTTCCCGGCTAACCGCGACGTGGCGGTGGTGACGGACGACGAGACCTATCTCACCCTGGATGGCAACGACTGGCAGGGCACTTCGTATTTTACTGAAGTTCATTTCACACACCAAGTTCCCCAAGAAGGTGCTGCTCTGGCTGACAATCAGCGAAAAGGGTATATCACAGCTGCTCTTGTTTCGCGCCGGACTGGCCGTGAACGGGAAAACTTGTAGTACGAAATGCCTGCCGGAAGTTGCGTCGTTCATCAAGAAATACCAAAAGGACGAAGACGCGGTGTTTCGGCCGGATGTGGCGTCGGCCCACTACTCGAAGCGATCGTTGGAGGAGATGGAGCGGCTTAATATCAATGTGGTATCCAAGTCACTGCGTCCCATCGAACATTTCTGGGCCAACCTGAAGCTTAAGATCTAATCCAACAATTTTGTCGCGAAAACTGAGGAGGAATTGATAAATAAAACGAAGAAAGATCTCAAAAACATGCCTACACGCACGTCCGCCATGGCGAATGTTCCGCTTAACTGCCGTTAGCCCGCTTGCAATGGCGTGGATTTTTTTTTTTGCAAGTAAGCTAGAACGAGAGAAAAAACTCATTTTTGAGAATACATTTTCAAGGGGAAGTTTTTGCTCAAATCAATCGAAACTTTTTTACAATTATAAGTGTATCTATGTAGTATACAAAAATATTTTTTTCAAATATTTTTCAACAAAATGGCGGCCGTTAGAGTGCATTGAAAAAGTCGTTGTATTTTTCTTGTGCCGGCCCTCCTGGTCGCAGTTTTGATCTGAAACCCAAAAAAAAGCTGACCCAAAAAAAAATCATTAACTACATTTAAAGTTAGTAGATGAATTTAAAAATAAGCAAAAAAAACCTGAATTAATCCACCGATGGTGCGACTGAACCCTTCTTACACTTTATCAGAATTACGAACTCAAATGTAGCCAATATGGTACTGGATACATATTTTCATCAGAAATTCCAGGAATGTCCAGGAATATTCGATATGTCATATTTTGTGTTTAAAAATGATTCCGTTCGACAATCCTTAACGTACTGTTCATCGATGTGATTAAAAATATAACCATTAATAGTCTTTAATGACCTGTTTCTGTTAGTTATATAAAAGGAGAAATTACATAAATATTAGCCATTTCATATAATCGTCAATTTTGATTATCGATATGGATTCAAGATGCTTAATAAGTACATATTCGTTGAAAATAGTAAATGGAGACTTTGTGTAATTTTCGAATATACTCGTTGCAGTTGAAAACCAGCCACTCGAGCCAATCGATGCTGCTCTAATTCTACTACAGTAGCATAGTGTGGCTAGTCCGCTGTATGTGCTATACAACGCTCCAGATGCGACACAATAGAATGCAAGCGGCATCGATTGGTGTGATTGGTCTTGTTCGGGTTTGCACTGCAACGAGTATATTGTCATCTCACAATTATGTGCTCTCAGGTATTGTTTTGGTCATATCTCCATGAAGGATTATCCAATCATAATGAAATTTTTATTAATAGCTCAAAGGTCATGCTAATGATCGGAGACTAAACTGTTTGATTACTATTATAATAGGCCTTCAAGTACTGTTTCGTTCATATCTTCGTAACGAAATGTCCGAATGAAAAAAATCAATAGCGTTCTATAGGAAATGTTGTAGCTTCCATTTGCCGTCAACAGAACTCAAATCGGTTCACAGATGACTGAGAAACCGATGTGACATTATTTGTAACGCACACACACACACACACACACACACACACACACACACACACACACACACACACACACACACACACACACACACACACACACATACACACACATACATACACACAGACATGTGCTCAGTTCGTCGAGCTGAGTCGAATGGTATATGACACTCGGCCCTGTGGGCCTCGGATAAAAAGTCGAGTTTTCAAGTGATCTTAATACCCTTCTATTGATGTAAGAAGGGTAAAAATGGGCACTTTTGGCGCAACGTTTTTGAAAAAATCCACATTTTTTCCGCCATTTTATCAAATTTTTCCGAATTCAATAATAAAATATTACAGTTTTTAATTCATATAGAAGGTAATCTATATATAATGAAATGCTGTCCGTTCGTGACAGCATAACTCACGAACGACTCGATGGATTTTCTTTATTTCTTTTTTATTTGGTTTGTCTTGGTTCCCAATAGGTTTATATAAAGAAAAAAATTAGAAAAATTTACTACAAAATGAGAAAAACTCATAAAACCGTCTCTCGTATTGTAAGGAGAGATCGTTGAAAACTTTTAGAATGCCGTCATAATTAACAAAAAAGAAAAAGATTGTTTTCATTTTCATTTTCAAAAGTTAAGCAAAAAATGAAAAAAACACTGGAGTCGCTTATTTCGCAAGTTTCTATGGGGTTTTCGGAATTTGACGTGGTTTTCGGAATTCACGTGAGTAGATACTGTTCGCTCAGATTGGGCCAGAAACGCGTGTAAACATAACTTTTATCGATTTTTACGAGGTTTTCGTTAATTACGGATTTTTATGCAGATTCAGGGATTTACTCGGGTTTTTTAGGATTTTTCAATTTATCATATATTAACCAACATTTTCTCCCATACCCATTGCAAAGAATAATTATATTTTATAAAACTCACTCTCTTTCTTCTGCGAGATCGAATATGTTCATATATATTTCGATTTCCTTACGTTTTAGCCATACTGAATTCACTAATTTACCTGATATTCACATAGAAACATGAATAATAATTTCACAAGAAAACCATTGACCATATTTTAGGTACGCATTTCACGTTATATTCCCAACTATGGCATTATGTATTCATCACATAGTAAAATGTAAATATAAAAATTTTAAATGGAAAAGTAAAAGTGAGCGGTTGTGTATTTTTCGAAGGGCTTATTCATACCAACACCTATATAACTAAATGAATATAGTGGGAATTTTAATGTTTTGAAATGGAATGGCCGATTGATTACATTAGTTGTTATAAAGTAGCTTTATATTTCGTATAGTATACCGAATATAGCAGAATGCCCAATGCGATCATATAAATAAATGCCCGGAGCAATCAAATAAATAAACTTTACTGAAATTCGTTCGAACAAGAATTCTTAATGATATCCATATCCATGGTCCAGTACAGCAAACGCCTTGTTGAGCATGTCTTAGCAAAGGTATAACTAGTTGAATATCGTTTCTAGCTAAATTATTGTACGAGTTATAGTTAAAATTGTAATCGTGCGCTACATAATCGACTGAGTCAAGGGACATGTACCTTATATAACCTTACAACAACTGCAAGATAATTTTTAGTTTTTTTTTCTGTTTGATAAAACTTTCTGAACTTTGAACATTTTTAGAGACGCTTACACATCTGAAAATGTTGCAATTGATTATAGTGTTTTCATAGCAATCACTAAACCTTTCGGATATATTCTGATAACGAATTTTATCGTAATTTGAATTCTAGAGTATTTCAATGTTTATTATTACCCTTGAAATCTAGAATTGCCAAAATTGCATAAATTGCAAATCTTTGATTCTTTCAAGTTGAATTATGCAAAGGCATACTACAACTCAGATTGTATACAAATGATCCGAATGGTATGGTATTTAAATGGTGAATGTTAAAAAGGAGACAAGGTATCAGTCAAAATATATGTTTGTATTTCAGGGCCACCAAAGAGTTATAAAGAGTGTACAAGAGAATTTTCCCACATACTGACTTCATAAAACCAAACGGCCCTTTTCAGGGCCACCAAATAATATCTCAAGAGCGTACAAAAGAATTTTCTTACATACTGGCTTCAAAACGCTGGTCTAATGTCCCATAAGAGCCGCACCCGTCATATTGTGACTTAAACTGCTTCTATCGGTAAGGGTAAGCGACCGGCACGAATAATTGAAACCCTTTTAACGCTAATAATAAAAATTTACACACAAAATTTCCCTGACATTATAATGCATCACTTGGTTTAACGTAGTCTACGTCAACCGGTCGTGTCTTGTACACAACCCCACTGATTTTTTGGACCAAAATCGAGGTACCGAAAATTGACGATTTCAAACCCCCTCTTTTAGCAATTAGACGCCTACTTGCGGAGATAAACGCATTTGAAGGTTTCCAGAACCCACCTAATGGAAAATTTTGGTTCTGGTAAACTTTTTTGAACCAAAACCGGGATACCGAAAATCCGATTTTAAATCCCCTATTTAAGCGATTCGACGCTTATTTACGCATTTCTCATTCTACAATTTTCCAAAAAGTTGTTTAATTATAAGCAGGACAACGTCTGCCGGGTCAGCTAGTACTATAATAAATAAATCCTATTAGTTTCAGCTTAATGGAATAATTAGTTTTCGAGTTATCAATTATCGGTCAGTTATTTAATTATTGGTCTGCGCGCGAAAAAGGTGTCTTCGAAAAACGACGAAAAGAAACACTTACAGTTCGAATTTTGAAAAACGGGTTTCAGGAGCGTATTTTTCGCAAAATTTACTGACTTTTTATGCAAAAAAAATTGTGTATTTTTTGGTCATTCTAGCTGTATTTCCCCCCTTAAATAATTACCTTCCATGGGAAATGTATCAAAATCAATCATTTGTCTTAGCTTTTTTTTATTACCATTCGAAAAAAGTCCACTTTTTTTAATGCAAACGTTAAGTTTACACGCACTTTAGCTCCACGGAGTTAGATAATTCTAAACTGTGGCGCTGAGCGTCTGGAAGTTCATAACTTTACAACTAACTGTCCTGAAAACAGCAAATTTATACAAGATGTAGATCTCAACATACAGGTAATTCACAAAGTTCACATGAACACTAGTGCCACGTAGTGAACGAGTTCTGTAAGACGTCAATTTGCTATATGTCAAGGATCTCGAGATTCAGGTCATAACGTATGTTTATATTCACACTAGCGCCACGTAGTGAGATAATTCTGAACTTTTAAGTTTGCCATCCTGAAGGCCTTGATCTATCGAACAACTTTGCTGAAAAAGTGTCCGAAGTATCACGCGATATTATCTGATGAAACAACGAAGGTCAATGCCCATATATCATTTGCGACCACCAACAAGGGAATCCGTGGATGTCGGGGGGCTTACTGTACCTTGCTGTTTTTTTTTGGCTAAAATATACTGCCTTTCAACGGGCATAACTTTTTCTGGTGATGACGGATCGACACACTTTTTTCTGCAAAGATGTTTGTTAAAGCCTACAAAATTTGAAAAAAAATGCGTGTGGAGCATTCACATTCAAGGTGAGGAAGTTATTTGAGTGGTTCTCAAAATATGTCAAAATTTCATTTTTTAATGCCAAATTGTGAAGAAAAATGCAAATCGCATAAGGTCAAAATACGATTTTCGGTGGCCTTGGGATTCAAGCTAACGGAAACTAGCATGGAACTCTGGGTCTAAAAATCTGTCGACCAGTGTTATTGGTTGACACATGGCAAAGAACGGTTGAGTCATGGGAAGAGCAGACACATATTTTTGGGTTTTGCCAGTGGATCTGAGATTGTGGACATTTTGTGCTATTTTATTAACATCGTGAAACCTTGAATCAGTATAACCAACGTTCAAAGTACTAATTTTGTCCAAAAACTAAGATCGCTACACCAAAACAAAACAAATCGATAGCCATTTGTTAAAGCCAGTCATTTCCGCTCGAATTTCTTTATGAAGGTAAACAAACCACTAGCCCCGTACAAATTAATTGCTTTCGTACAAACAACCATTCGCCAGAACATCATAGAGAATCTTCCCCGATAAACAAGACTTTATGGACAAAGATCAATCGTCATCCGATCGCACATGTACGGCTGAGCAGCTAAATGAATCCATTTGGCATTAGCACACTCGCCGCGGAGAATTTTGTTTACACTCCAAACATGTTTGAGGTTTGCTGAAGCCGGCTTCGAACCAACGCCACGACCACCACCACCACCACCACCACCACCTTCACCGCTGGATAGTTTTTGAATCAAAGTTCTGTTGAAGTGATCATTATGTTAGCGCATGCCACCCGCTCTTCTCAGTTAAAGGTCTGATGGTCCGCTCCATTCTCTCTCTCCGTCGGTCGGCGGCAGTCGATATTTTGCCATGTTGCACAAACACAGAGGCAAAACGTGGCTTCTCAGCCAAACACGCTCAGGTAGGCTCTTGTGCCATTATTATTTCTATACTGCAGGCTGCTGGCTGGCTTCTGACGATCGTTTGAAAACACTAAAGATCACAGATATGTTGTTTTTTATGGGAACGAAAGAATTCTGAAAAACAGAACCAGGTATGGAGTAAGGTTCCGGCTCCCTTGGAGTAATGATCGTTGAACGATTCCGGCACTGGCCGGCACTTCTTGCGACACACCTCACCTTCGCTTGATTATACAAAACAAGCAAAACGCTTTGTGATTTTACATTATTTGCGTTATTCTCACTCATTTTTCTCGCCTCTCGATCAAGTGGGAGCACAAGCATTCGACAGCCTCCTTAATGGTTGGTACACATGCGATGTGTACAATCAGAAGACATTTTTTAAAACTTGAAAACGTGGAAACGGTTGACTGGTTCCAAAAAAATTTCGAGTTTGGTTTCGCAGCTGGTCGGATGACGGAACAAACAACGTTTCACAACGAACATTTCCGCCGGTCGCCGTAGTGGTAGTGGCAAAATCGGTAGATCCGCTTCCCGTGTCAACAAATTTCCCAAACAAACTACCTTTTTCGTCTTCGTCGAAACTGCCTTGTCTCAGTTGGCGCTGTCATTAAGTCATCTCATCTGGTATGAAAATTAGCTTCACCCTAACTATAATGTCTCTGCGGGAAGAAATGAGCCGGGACAAGGCAGTCAGTCATAAGCATAATATACTGGTTTTTATGCGCGCATTAATGAATGCGCAATCGGGGACCCTCAACCGGTGTGCACCTCTAGCAAGTCATCGCGGAGCAGGTCGTCAAGCTCGAGACGGCTGTGAGACTCACTTTGAAGAAGGAAAAGTTTGGGAACGTATCCGAACCGAAACTTCGTTACCTGTACAATTTGTGGCATCCAGCCTGGTGATGATATAATATGTGATAAGCGAGATGTGTTCAAACGAGGAGTAGCATTTCTAAAATTGAATTAAAGAGGATTTTCGGACTTGTCATATGTGTATTTGTATGTGAAGTGAATTCATTCTGACTAAAATGTTTCTGTCATTTACGAATTTATTTTAATACTAGCTGATCCCGGTGCGAGCGTTGCTACGCCTGCAACTAAATGAATGAACATTACATAGAACTGACTCTTTTTTTTAATGAGTGTTTTTTTTGAGTAATAAGGAGTTCAAACTTCTATCAGAACATTCTTCTTACCCAGACAATACACAGTTTGTGGCTCAGTTACCTGGATAATTCTCAGGATTGGTTGAACTTTGTGTTTGAATTTACCATAGAAATATTTCTTGCATTCACAAAACCCTGCATACCATTTTTGATTCCATTTGCTTGATTAGTTCTCAAGCTATGCAGAAATTTGTGTTTCATTTGTATGCGAGCCGGAAGGGGGAAGCAGTCTCAAACAATCATAAGAACCTTCCCCAGCCCCAAAAATACCTGCATACATATTTTCACTCCGATCGGTCAGACAGACAGTCAGACAGAAATCCATTTTAATATAAATAAAAATCCTGTTTCCAATAACCCCCACATGCCAAATGTGGTTTCATTTACTTGAATAGTTCTCGAGTTATGCAGAAAATTGCGTTTCATTTGTATGAGATCCCCCCCCCCCCTTTCAGAGGGCAAAGGGGTCTCAAACCACCATAGAAATATGTCTGACCTTCAAAACAATCCACATGCCAAATTTGATTCCATTTGCTTTATTAGTGCTCGAGTTATGCAGAAAATTGCGTTTCATTTCTATCGGACCCCCCTCATTAAGAGGGCAGAGTGGTCTTAAACCACCATAGGAATATGTCTCTCCTTTAAAAAATTGCACATGCTAAATTTGATTCCATTTGCATTATTAGTTCTCGAGTTATTCAGAAATTTGTGTTTCATTTGTTTGAGAGCCCCCTCCTCCCCCCTTCTAGAAAGCGGAAGAGTCTCAATGACCATAAAAACATTTCTCTCCTTCAAAAACCTCCATATGCCAAATTTGGTTCCATTTTCTTGATTATTTCTCGAGTTATGCATAAATTTGTGTTTCATTTGTATGGGAGCCCCTCCCCCCTTCAGAAAAGGGAGGGGTCTCAAATTAGCATTGAAACAGTTTTCATCTACAAAAACCTCCACATGCCAGATTTGGTTCAATTTGCTTGAATAGTTCTCGAGTTATACAGAATATTGTATTTCATTTGTATAGGAACCCCCCCTTTCAGGGCGAAGAGGAATCTGAAACCATCATAGAAACCTTTCTTGCCTTTAAAACCTCACACATGCTTAATTTGGTTTCTTTTGCTTGGGGTCTCAAACCACCGTAGAAACATTTCTTGCCTACAAAACCTCCACATGCCATATTTGGTTCCATTTGTTTGATTAGTTCTTGAGTTATGCAGAAAATAGTTTTTCACTTGCATGGGAGCCCCCCTTTCTAAATGCGGGAGGGGTGTCGAACTATAATAAGATCCTTTCCCGGACCCAAAAACCCCTGCATACAAATTTTCATAGCGATAGTTTTCATGTTTGGTCTAAATTTGTGTTTCGTATGTATGGTAGCCCCCACTTTCAGAGTGAGGAGGGGTCTTAAATTACCACAAAATCATTGCTTGCCTTCAAAAACTCACCCATACCAATTTTGGTTCCATTTGCTTGATTAGTTCTCGAGTTATGCAGGAATTTGTTTTTCATTTGCATGGGATCCCACCCTTTCTAGAAGCGGGAGGGCTCTCGAACTATCATAAGATGCATTCCCGGACCCAAAACCTACTGAATACAAATTTGCAAAGCAGTAGGTATAGTTCTCATGTTTGGTTGACATTTGTTTCATTTTTAGAGGGAGGAGAGGCTTTGAACCACCATAAAAACATTTCATGCCTTAAAAAACTCGTCCATTCAAAATTTTATTCCGTTTGCTTGATTATTTCTCGAGCTATGCAGAAATTTGGGTTCCATTTGTTTGAGAGCACCCCCTCCCCCCTTCCTCCTCATATGATGGAAGAGTCTCAAATCACCATAGAAACATTTCCCTCCTTCAAAAACTTCCTCATGCGAAATTTGGTTCCATTTCTCTTATAAGTTCTCGAGTTATGCAAGGATTTGCGTTTCATTTGAATAGATTCCCCCCCCCCCTTTCAGAAAGAGGAGGGGTCTCAAATCAACATAGAACAATTTTTTGTCCACATACCACCACATACTAAATTTGGTTCCATTTACTTGATTAGTTCTCGAGTCATGCAGAATAGTGTATTTCATTTGTATCGGAGCCCTGCCCCCCCTCTTTAGGATGGGAAGGGGTCTCAAACCAACATAGAAACATTTTTTGTCTTAAAAACCACCACATGCTAAATTTCGTTCCGTTTGCTTGATTAGTTCCCGAGTTATGCAGAATATTGTGTTTTTATTTGTATGGGAGCCCCCTTTTATGACGGGGAGGGTTCTCAAGCTACCATAAAAACCTTTTTTGCCTTCAAAAACTCACACATGCTAAATTCGGTTTCTTTTGCTTGATTAATTCTCGAGTTGTGTAGAAATTTGTGTTTCATTTGTATGGGAGCCCCCCTTTCCAGTAAAGGGAGGGGTCTCAAACCATCATAAGAACCTTTTCCGACCCCAAAAATCTCTGCATACAAAATTTCACGCCGATCGGTCCTTCCGCTCGTGAGTTAAATCGTGACAAAGGAAACCCCAACTCATTTTTATTTATATAGATTATGCAAGTTTGGCGCGAAGAGTGTCAAATTTTTATGATACTTTATTCTTGCATTGAGTTTGTGGATGTTTTAACGATTTTTTCAGGTTTTTTTTCTTCTGATTCTTGAAAAAAAAAATTCATTCTTAAGATATATATTTTTGAAATAAATTATGTTCGGGAAAATCCAAAATAGGTAGTCAGAGTATTCCGGTAAAACTGGAACCCTGATTTTTATTTCTTATTTAACACAGACATAGTTTAAAAAAAATCTAAGCCCTAACCTGTACGGTGATGAAGTTATTTAAATCATCAACTTGGTTTTATTGTATTATATTTATCTTGTTATCTCTAACCAAAGAGTAAGATTTTATTTAAGACAGCGATTGTGTTAAATTTAAGTAATGGAAGAAGTATTCAAAACAAGCTATTTTGGGGCATCGTTTCGCGAGAAGGGTTTATTTTCAAACAAATACCGATTCCTTACATGAAAAACCAGCAGTTTTGATAGCCATTTGTTTTGTTAAAGACCTCAAACATCTGGTGAAACTTGGATCTTTGCTTCTTAAAGGTAAAAAGACAAGCTGTACAAAAAACAGCATATGCCATAAAAGTTATATCTTTTTGAATTGGTACAAAGAAGTGAGTAACGAAAATCTCAATCTTTTAAACAAACTCGTTATGAATATATTCAGAGGAAAATCGCTCTAAATCAAAACACCAGCGAAGAGTTATAAATAGTTTTGAAATCTTTGTTAAATACTAGTAATTGCAAATCGCAATCCACAAACTCCAATGCATTAAAAATTACGCCCTTTTCAAATGTGTTTTACTCCATTTAAAAAATAACCTATCTCCAGTTTTAAAATAAGATATGCTATAATGAAAATCCTTTCAACTGCTGTTGAGAAATATTTTTTGGATTTCTTCAACTAAAAAATCTTTGAAATGTAACTAGAAATGAGAAGAAAAATGTATTTTTATTTAATTCCAACTAATTTTGCTTATTTTGACAGATGCACATATTTCGTCCACAATGTGAAGACTTCTTCAGTGTCGTGTACTAATAACTCGACTTCTAGTACCGGCACTGAAAAAAGTCTGCACATTGTAGACGAAATATGCGTATCTGTCAAAATAAGCAAAATTGTTGGAATTAAATGAAAATAATAATTTTACAGGATTTGCGCAGACCATGAGTTAAACCGGTTGAATCAGTTTGTGTTGATGCGTTGTTCCGTAATATTTTTTTTATCGGACGTCTATATCTATTGTTTTGGTTGCCTATTGCGTCGCCATTGCGTTGCCGTCGCGCGAGTGATCGAGTGAGCACGAGAATTCGTGGTTCGCCAGGTAAAAAGGGTCGATGAAGAGGTACATATGTGATTGTGATCCAAATTATTCGTTCCATGCTCGTCGGGCCACCCTATCTTGGAACAAATAAACCACTGTCCAAATTGCATAGTGACTTCAGCGACATCCGTACTGTTGGTGTAGATCGGCTCAAGTTGGCTCTGAGGCGTTGAGATGAATTGCCTTGTTCTCCTAATGAAATACCACAATCACACTTTGTGAGTGGCACCAATAGCATCCTTACTGTTGGTTTAAATCGGTTCAAATCGAAATTCGGTACTAATATTCAAATATTTCACTTGACAGCTTATCGTTAACCAAAACGAACCTTGCTGCTACCCAATCCTGTTATCCAAAATCCCAGTGATTTCTCGTGGAAGTGCAGTGGATTTCACGGCTTCCAATAATATCACGTCAACATATTCCTACCATTTCCTTACTTGATCTGCATTCGGACGGGGCCGGTATTGCCTTAGTTTGGGATCACCAGTTTCCACACATTGAAGATGTATGTTAGTCCCAAACATCATCTGTTGGTTCTCTGTGTAATAACAGCTGATCTGGCAACAACGGAGTTGCAACCTCGGGCGGTCAATCATGCTCTTGCTCATTTCTAGTTACAGGTATTCTACTAAAGAGCTCAAATTTTCTAGGTTTCATTTGAAAACGGCCTATTTTGTTTGCAAAAACCATAAAACCTTTTGTTTGACATACAATAAAGACAATTTCAGCACACCAAAAGTTGTAACTTTTATTGTTCAATGTCAAGACAACTTTGCTGAAAAATTTGAAATAAAAAAGTTACAACAAAGTAGATGATTTTTATAGCAAAAGATACAAAAAAATTTACTCAATCAAAGTTCCTTAAAATCATTCATTCTACAACTTTTTTCTAGATTGTTTGCTTTTATTTCTGCAAATAAAAAAGTTAGATTTTCGATTTCTCTGTAAATCAAGACCACCCTAGTTTTTGTTTACACCAACAGAAGCGCCTTGCTATTAGAAACAACTTTGTAGAAGACAATGTTGCTTAAGAAACTTCAAACTTATGCCTTGTTCAGACTACAGGCTTGTAACAAAAAACAGGGGTATTTTGAAAAGTATCTACAAGGAAAATGTCATCAAGATAGCCTTGTATTACGTTACAACGCTGTAGTATGAACAAAGCATTAGACTGAAAATTTATCTTTCTAGCTTAATTCGCATTCTGGTCCACTGTGCATTGGCACATAAAAAGGCAGAACAAAGCATAGCATGAATCCTAGAGGGTTTTGAGCTGTTTAGTGGAATACCTGTAACCAGAAATTAGAAGAAGAATTAGTATCTTCCATTTAATTCCAACTACCTTTGCTTATCTTCGACAGATACGCGTATTTCGTCTACAATGTCAGACTTCTTCAGTAGTCTCAGTCTAATAACTCGACTGGGTCGAGTTGTTAGTACGAGTTCACTGAAGAAGTCTGCACATTGTAGACGAAATACGCGTATCTGTCGAAGATAAGCAAAGGTAGTTGGAATTAAATGGAAGATACTAATTCTTCTTCTAATTTCTAGTTAAAGCATAGCATGCTGATTTCGAAACATTGCGTCGACAGTATTTTGACAATTAATCAATCCATTGAGCTATTGGAAGAGCCAGATAAAACAGCGGATTAATGTGGTTGGAAACAAAACCGCTAACCACACTGGGTGCCCCTGCCGGATTATTACTTTAACTCTACACTACAGAACAAATCAACATTAAAAACAAATTAAAATCGTAACATAAAGCTACAGTTTAAAATTGTTGAATAAATGCATTTCGGGAGGAAGATTTTCTGTTCAGAAGGAAGTAAACTAACTGTATGAGAGGTTAAACAACATTAATCAATTTAATTAATAAAACTTTCGTTGTACCGGAGTTGCTCCAAAGGTGGTTTCATTTTCTTAACCCGAACTAAATCGAATAGTTACTATAACCTCAAAATGGAAGATTTCTATGAGAAGAACTGCTCGCTCTGCGATGAACCTGATACTGTCGACGATATGGTGCAGTGTGGTCAATGTGCTCTTAGAACACATTACCGCTAGGCAGGTGTTAGCGACGACAGCAAAGAAGGCCCTGGAGTTGCCCAAAATGCACGAATCTGCTGCGAATTCCGAAGCTGAAATCGAAATCGAAGTCGAATGGCGGATCGAAACGTGATGCTGGGTCGGTGAAAAGTTTGGTTTCGGCCATCGAACAACTGGAAGAGGAGCAGGCCGCTTAGGAGAAGGAGCTGGATATTGAAAAGGAGATTCACGAGAAACGGATGCAGCTGAAAAGGGTTCTAAGGTGGAAACTGGAGAAGGAGCTGCGGGAGAAAGAGTTTTGAAAGTAACAAGAGCTACGGGAGCAGCAGTTACTGCCGGAGAGGGAAATGCTGGAGCGCCGCTTAGTTGCAGAAAAAACATTCCTGTAAAAGCAGCACATGTTCCGGAAGAAGTTTCAGATGGCGAAACGGAAGACTGCGAATCCAGTCGAATGTGGACGGAGACCTTGAAGAGAAGCAATCGGAGCTTCAGATCGAAGAAAAGGTGCAGAATTGGTTAGAAGAGCAGAGACCGATGGAGAGAGTTGATACCCGAGAAGCATTTCCTATGACCTAAGACTTGGACAACCTCAAAAGACGCAAAGACTGCCTACAGGGAGAAGCCGTCGAGGTCGCCAGAAGCCAGCTGATTCTGCCAGAGTCTGTGCCGGGAGTTCTAAGTGATCTATGGAATCTATTTGAAGGCATGAAAAACTTCTCAATGCTCTTCTCATGAAGATAAGAAGGGCTCCCTCTCCATATGTCGAAAAGCTCGGGATGTTTGTACACTTTCGTACAACAGTGAAGTAACTGTGCTATCACTTCGAGGCTGCCGGGTTCATGGATTTCCCTAGAAATCTGATGTTTGTCCAGGAACTGGTAGACTCACACGGTACCCCTCTACGAATTTTCACCGACTTTATGAGCGACGTCGTGTCCGATGTATCCGAAGTGGCTGAGTTCTCAGCCGGGAGTTGATTGATTCAGCTTCACCAAAGAACAAGAACGCGAAAAAGAAGGAGCTCCGTCCAAGCCAGAATCGTCACAGGGTGACAAAGTTGCCAAGCCCTGTTGGATGTGTAGAAAGACGGTCCACAAGTGAGCATCACCGATCGAATAAAGATAGTCGAAAAGCACAAGCTTTGTGTGTAAGGCTTGAATAGTCACAGGAAGAGTCGCTGCAGTTTCAAGTTGCACTGCGAGGTTGGAGATTGCCAGGAGTATCATCACCCGCTTCTGCATCGAGTCAAGGAGATGAAATAACACTTCAATTTATGACATCTAGCATTACATATAGGTCCATTATATAACGCCGAAAATAACATCTGCGGTAGGTTTTTGAAAAATACGGAATCTGTGGTAAACTTTTACACTTGTTACTGAATGTATTTTATGGTTTTATTGATTTTACTTCATAGATGATTTAAACATTACTTATTGTTTTTTTGTCCATTTGTTTAAATTAAATCTTCCCTTTCCTAGCTCAGAAGCAATAAAAGCAAAAATAAAAGCGGATTGCTGTTATTAAATCAGCATCAAGTCGCAAATAGTGACCATGGTAACAGTATATTAAAATGTTTGTAATTGTTAGTTTAATAATATTTCAATAGATTTTTTTTTAGGATACCTCAAATCAAGATTTTGGTGAAATACTGCTAAAGTTATACTTCGATAGTACGTACACCAACTTTCTCACTTCAAATCGGAATTGCATAAAAACTGTAGATTGATCTGAAATCTAATACATCCAAATGAAAGAGCAGCAAGCATGGGAAAACTCATTCACTCACATGAGCACCTCCGATTTAAAATAGCAACCCTCGGTTGCTAACAGAATACTGAATGAGTGTGACGTTTCCTATCAAACGATTGTACACGAATTCTCGAAAACGAACATCGTAGAAAGAATAAACGAGCAAAACAGAATCATGCGAACAAAAATTCACCTAGACGTTATATTTGAATGAATTCATTGCCACTGAACGCAAGCAATTTGAATACACCGAATGAGAATATTTTGACTCAGTAAATGCAATCAGCTGGAGGAATCAGAGCAGATATACGGTTTAAAATGACGCTGTATATTTTTTATGTTGCATTAGATTGCTAAACATCGTGTTAGATCTATTATTTGAAATGTTAAATGATGTTTAAGGTATGATTTGAAGAAATGAGTGTGATTCAATCAATCTCGCTCAGCTGAATCCAACTGAATGCAATCGTTAATGATTCAGCGGGTAAAAAATAGGCAATGAGAAAACGTCCACACTGCTACCGTCCGATTCATTCGCTGTACGATCAGCTGCCAGTTTTGCTCAATTCTGTTTTCTACGAATAGAATGAAAGCAGAATACTAATGAACAGAATCGGAATAATTTAAACGTGGTAACGCTCACTTCTGAATGTTTATGCGTGTGAGTGGAAATTAGCGCTAAGTGAACCGATTTTTCCCATGCTTGAAGAGCAGAAGATAGCGCTTTCATTTGGTTGTATAAGATTTTAGATACAACCAGTAATTTGTATGCACTTGCGATTTGAAGTGGGAAAGTTGATGTACTTACTATCGAGGTATACCTGTATCGCTGAAATGAAAACGTACGAAAACGTGCTCAACCGTGAACCACAGAACTCTACACAGTAACACTTTACAACATTTCTTGCATTTCAGGATCAACCGAATGGAGATCGTAGTTTATAGATACGAATGATTGCAGTATTTTTCATTTACATAAATATAAACGCTATTAGGGTATGTGTCCCTTGACTCAGCCTGTTATGCAACCATCGATTACATTTTTAATTATAACTTATAAAGTTTTCAAGCTGTAAGCGAGATTCAACTAGTTATACACTTGCTGAGATATGTTTGATAAGACATTTGGTAGTATGTATCATGAAAAGTTACACAACTCTTTTTATAAACTAAGAAACATTCGAGGGATATGGATTTAATGTCGGTCTATTGGTGCCAGATTGGGTCTATTCATGGATGCAACTTCGTCCTTTTCGATGGATTTATTACTAAATACAGTCTTTGTAAGGTTTTTTTTTAATTTTATGAATTAAGGCATAGCCAGCTGTATTCGCTTTACTGAACACAAAATTTCACAAATCAAACTAAAATAAAACTAGTTTGAAACACTTAATTGATGTTCATATATGTTTATCCGGCATTCAATAATGAAATCATTATGATTCACTATATAATGGCTTTATTCCTTCGGTTCGTGTTAAGACGAGTCACTTGTATATAAACAACCGCAAACTCATACATTTCCACTCAAATTTTACCAATAACAACCTTTTAACTACGTTATTGATACAACAGGCCATATTTGGGAACCTACAAAAAAATGTGTCCCCAACATTGGGTCTACAATTTTCGAGTAAAATCATTGTAATTTCAGCCATGTGAACAGTTAGTTTGTAACGTGTAATTAGTTTCTGTACATCCAGACTGCATTACTCGCTTTATTAATTCAATTAAGCCAAATTTTGATCACTTGAAGATCGTGTACAGCATCTGTTCAGCTTAACCAGTGAAATCATTATGCCCCAGATGTGCATGAAATCGAAAATTACGTGAAAGTGAACAACTATAAGTTGATTAATGTTGTCTCAATTGCTTCGGATTACATCGGTCATCCTTATAGTAACATAATTTTGTTGATTATCGCTGGATTTATGACACTTTTGATACATACGCCGAATGAAAAAGCTAGGCTAACATTACATCCCGTTACCCTATATGAATAATTCATGGGGTTGGGAGGGACCATCAGGGCACCCGATTGACACACTCTGGATGAGGAGAGTGGGAATGCCAACTCCCCATTGCTAACAGTTTGTCAATAGAGGGCGGACTCTTCTTACCGCCCATTGAGGCATGTTAGATAGTTTGATCTTTTGATCAATTGTTCAATATTGTTGTTGGAAGGATATGTATGAGTGATGTTGCCTATCGTTCCACCCAACCCCTTTTTGGCGCTTCATACAATGGCATGATTAGGACAATCATCGTACACCGTCAAAATATAACAATTAGAGTATGTAAACCCATAAATGGTGGTAACTATTAATCCATACTGTACCCTCGGTACAAAAGATTAATGAACACCTCAACGATGCCAAGGTTTCATGTTCATGTTCATAAATTCATTCTTACTTAACTACATCTAGGTTCAATTTGGGTTGTTCGCAGGAGTTAGTTATTTCTAAAAGGGTGTAGCAACTAAAAAAAGGTCCAAAACCTGATCTGTAATAACTTGTGGTAGAGATGCAAAATCTCTTTCAAGAAGGAGGAGTTTAAAAAGAAGAGACCCAATGTTGCTTATTCTTTAAAGATGGTAAGAGACAGGAACATTTAGATGCTTTGATGGTATTGATGTTGCTTTTCCAGCAGTTGGTGTTGCCGATTCCTGTCAAATTTAATTTATTTATGAATAAATCAGTAGACCAGAAATTAGAGTAAAATTCTTTATTATATCTGGAATGTTTTACCTTTTTTAGAATCTAGTTTAGCTAGGCTTATTGGAAAAAGGATGCACACTTAGAGATAATTGATTATGCACGTTTAAAAAAAATCATAAACAGACAACCCTTATTAAAAAATTACCTCAAACAAACGATATCATAAATCCACCAACCGTTTTTTTAAGGGTATCACCTAAATAGGTAAATTAGTAATTACAAACTATTTACAAGTAATGTTTTTGTTCTTTTCTATGATTCAAAAAGGTAAAACATGGTACAATTAAATTGACATTGATAGTTGAATTATTGAAAAAAAAACAATATTTTTAATTGTTACTAAAACAACCACCCTAACCCTCGAACGCGCAAATCTCAACACACTCGCTTTTACAGCAAACGTGCTGGAGAAAAGTGAGAGAAATGCAATAAACAAACCGAGCGCACCTTTCCCAGAAAACTGGGCAAGAGTGTTCGCAGTATGCTGCTACCGCACAATACCAACGAAAAATCTATGCTTGCTGGAGTTTTCCCATTCATTCTCTGCGACGACGACGGTTGCTAATGGCAACATAAAGTGATCGGGTATGAGTGCGCTCGATCACGAGCGCAGAGAATTGAGCAACTTACCTACTACTCCATGATCGTTCGTTGTGCACTGGTGTGCTGTAGTGCTCGGCTGTTGTTGTTGGTGTCCGTCCGTCCGATTCGAAGAAGCAGCCATATTAGTGCTCTCGTGGTTTGTGTTGTGTTTTTGTTTCAGTTTTGCTGTCGAAGCGAGTGGAGTAACGTTGCAACATTCTTCGTTCGTTCGTTCGTTCCGTGTTCGCTTTGCGCTTTTTTGGCTTGTTTCTTGGCAGAAGCATTGAAGGAGTCCGTGCGTCCCGCGTAAAGTGCCTTCTTAACAACCGGCCTCCTGGTGAAAAGTGGAAAAATATTCAACTTCAGGCTTCGTTGCAGTGCAGTTTTACAGTTTTATGTTGATGTTGTGGCGCGGATCGGTGCCGGTCGGTGGAATAGAAGACAGAGAAGCCCGAAAGACGACGGCGCAGTGGTTGAAAATACGTCCAAGTGGATAGATTCTTTTGCCTTTTCTGGACCAAAAACGGCAACCTTACAGCATCTTTCAGGTTTCGTCGAAGTGGAACTGTTTTTTTTTTCTTTCTGGACTGTGTGGGTCAAGAAGTTGCAAAGTGCCCGCTTTGGAGTTGGGAGGTGAGGTGCAGAAGACTGGATGATTTCGGGTGGCATTCCGACTGTATGCGTGTAGCAGCCAGCCACCGTTGAAAAAGGTAGAAGGCTCAAGGCGAAATACGAAGGCGCGGAGTGAAGACGATACAAACAAGAGCAATAATAATAATAATATAAGGTAGAAAGGTATTTTTTTTCCTGTTCCAATTTCGGGATAAAGTGAAACACATCGTCGAAAGAAGAGGGCTCAGCCAAAACTGGAGAGAAGTGCAAGAAGTGTGCTTAGGCTAAGTGGTGAGAAGCTGTGAATCTTTTTTTTTTTCGTGGAAAACACGTGGAACCCGAAAGATTTTAATCGAGTAAGAAGCGATTCAAAGCCGAAAAGGTGCGCGGGTGGTTTGTTTGCATGGGAATGAGTCCAACGTGAGAGTGAAAAGGAAAGGAAACGGTCTAACTGGTCGCAGATTGAGGAACTTAAGGTGCAAGGAACGAAGAAAATTATCAAAACAACTGAGAGTTATTGATATATTTGCTGCACTGAGTTTCGGTGGTGTTGTGTGCGTATTTTGTTAGTTAGCTGATTTGAGGAATTTCGGAGCCTTGTTGTTCAAGTTGTTCTGAGGTTGACAGTTTGGTTGGAGCAGTGAACAGAAAAACCAAAACCAGATTTGTGGACACGCATATAGCGGACGGATTTTGCTGGGATCGTTTCATGTAAGTGGATTTAAAGTTATTTATAGGTTTATGCTAATGAAGATGTTTGTACGGCCTAATGGAATTCCGATCGGATGGAATCAGAACGATTTATTTTTGGGTGTGGATTTTTCGAATGTTTGTAAATTATTGACTACATCTGGTTAAAATGATGTTATTGAATTGATTAAATAAATAAACAGGTTTCTATAAATTGTGGTCTTGAGAATTTGGATGCCATTTGTTTATCTTTCAAAGTTTTGTTCAGAAATGTGAACGGTTGTATCATCTTGGTGATCTGAAATATTGAATGAAATAGAAGACATATAGTCCACACATAACAAAACTATACAATCTAAATGTAAGGCAATTATATCAGAAGATTTGCAATTGTGTATATCAGAAGAAGAAGCACAATGGTGAACATTATTGTATATTATTTCTTTGTGCAACTGAAATATTATTTGTAGTCAGATCATTAGTTCAATCCATAACAACTGTAAGCTTGTAAAGAGAAGATACAATTTTGCGGTAATTATGTGTGTTATAAGGATCAACTATCAAATTCAAACAGAACCCGTAATGACCCTTTCAAGATTACTCCAACGTTATTTAAGGTAGCTAAAAGAAATATGAAACGAGATGAAGACACTTTATTCCAAAAAAGGGAATTCTTCAACACGTTTAGAGCAGTGGAAGAATATTTGTTTCAATTACTGCAGATGGAATTTGATGTGGGCTACTCTTTAACAGGGATAAGCGCCATATTTTTTGTTTATACATTGTCATCTTTGGGTTTGGCGGTAACCACTGCACTTTGATTGTTACTGTTTGTATTATCCCTTGCGCGGAAGTAACGATCTTTGATGAAGTTTGCAGAAGCAGATAATTTCTCATCTCCATGCGAAGCGCTAGAAGTGGACAGTAATTTTATTGCTAGAACGAATAGACATGAAGAGAAAGTGTATTGGTAGTTCCGTATAGGGCAATGGCAGGCTTTGAAATTGAAAGATACAAGTTTTGAAAACGAGCGGAGGGCATTTGAACTCCGATCAGGTACATAACCCTTTGTCATACTACCCCATACTTGCCTATCTTGCATTTTGTTCCTTCATCTTCAAATGTGAGATCTTCCCCTTCTTTTATCTCCAAAATGAAAACATTGGCCATCGCCAAAAACTTGTTTAAAAATGCTAGAGGTAGTTGCCATTTTCAGATTGATGAATGTTTGAGTGTGCTTTAATCTGCAAACATAACATTAACGCGGAATGAAGTTCTATCTATTAAACATTTTTTTTAAGATGAAGTTCTCTTTTGAAACTCTATAATCGAAGAAATTTTTTTAAAATTTTAACTGTTGTTATAAAAAACCAAAAAACAACGATCATGTAAATTTAAGGCTTTCAAATCTCAGTATTAAGTCAACGCATTACGGACTTAGATGTGGGTTTATCGAATATATTCTAGAAACTGTTGTAAATGTAGCATCCGGAATTTTGAGTGTGAGATTATTTATTATTTTGAGATTCAAGTTAAGAATTAATAATACATCAAATTGAGTCTCAATTGAGTCGTATTTATCATTGAATCTTTTAGTATTTAAGTACAACAAGAATAACACTACTCGTAATAGTTATAATTTTTAAGGGTGTAGATTTGGCACCAATTTATGCGTTATATGAAGTAAATCAAAACCGAATATCGCATAAATGTTGTATGAAAGTTACTCACAAGTTACTCACTGTTGTTTCTCCTTGTTCCCCCCATCTGACATTTTTTTCCTGTACAGCAACGATGACGAATAGTATTTCTGCAACATCTCAATCGTGGTAAATAGACAATAAATGCTTTAGAAGTTTTGTAAAAAGAATTTTATTTTACTCTTCGATTCAAGCTTACCTTGAAGGTTGAAGCAAAACTGACAATAGTATGAACAGAACATCTATCCAACGCTCATTAACATACAACATACTGCCATATTTTTTTAGAAGAAGTCTTACTTCTATTCTTGTCGACTTGCACCCTTTATCTTTCCTTAGCACAAGAATTAGCATTAGCATAGTTTGCGACCCCATGGATGGCAATTACGATAAGGAATAATTCGTTCAAGACATTGTATGTCACCACGAAACGGAACCAGTTCCACGAAGACAATCTTTGATTCCTCAACTGGCAACGTCCATGCAACCGTTGGAGTAAGGGAGGCTTTGGTTTCTACCCTAACCTCTTTAGGCCTAAGGGATTATATATTACCCCAAAAGGAAATCACAGGTTGAATAAACGTGTTACTACAGTAGATTTTAAGTTCTGAACTGCAGGACAGTTTGGACGACCTAGATAATCTGAAAAAAATACTTCCACTAAATCAATCAGAATACATCAAATTGCTTGTATAATAACGATTGGAAAAATTTAGGCCTGAACGAGTCAAGGCGACGCAGGGAACCCACGCACCCTTCAATTATTATCAAAGGAAAGGTGAAACGAACAGTCGAAGAGAATAGTTAACAGCATACCCTGTTTGGTGCACCGAACAAAAAAGTATTAAAAAATGGTCGTTGGGAGCATCTTGTCTGAGAAGGTTAAGTGATGCTCCATTTTTCTTATACCGGTTAGGACTCGAGCATTAGCTACAGTCCTAACCTCATAAGGTTATATCGCCACTACACGCTCTCTGAAACGTGAAGAATATCTCAAGAAGAATATTTCAAGATTGTAGTTTCACTGCTAACGGGAAGCAAATCTTAGATATTCAGAGTTGACCCCTATTAGCACACTTGTTGCAAATCAGTTGAAGTTACATGAATGCAACTAAATTAAGCCACAATAAAGCTACTGCAACCAATTATGTCAATAGTATGTTGCTTGGGACTTTTCAACAATCGAAGTTTGCGTAGCAAATAAGTTACAAACCTATCACACCAAGGACTAGTGTTCAAATTCCACGCTTGACGATGTTATATTTTTGCATGAGGATTTTTTTTTCCAATTCATGTTTTATAAGGCTTCACTTTTTGCGCTTTTTACGTCATATTTAAGAATGAAATTAAGTATTATACACTTATATGGACTACCAGTATTTGTCATTTAACACGTTGAAAAGTGTTTCAAAGTAACAACGACATAATAACCGATTCGACAAGATTGAAATCCTGTGTTTTTGTGTTCTATGCGAAGTAGTTCACTGAAGAGCCGGGCAAAATCACGTGGGCATTGATGATCCAGTATATCTGTGGCTTTAAATTACGATTGACGAACTAAAACATGTGTTAGAGGCTACAATAAAGATGGTTTAACTTATGAGTTTTATCTAAAGAAATTCAAAGATCTAAGAAGAATATTGCCAAGATCTGGTGAAAACAAGAAGTTTAAAGATTGCTTAGCAAGCATTGATTTAAATAAAGCTTTTGCAGGGTTGATCACGATTATTTATGGGAAATTTTGGAGAAGTTTGGTTTTCCTTTATAAGTCATTAGTTATTTAATTTAGTTGTTTATTAGTTCAGAAGTTGTATTAAAAACCTGTATGCTGTTAACAGTTAACAGTTAGCTGTTGTACAAATTCTTGGGAGTTGCGAACTGAGCTTGATGGGAATTGATCTCCTTGAAATTCTTTTACTAGCCATTTTGCTAGCTTACGGGCTGGAGATCCTACAGATGAAACAATCTCCCTCATTTCGTTTCCGGGTTTGTGGAAGTTTGGGAGGCCTTTAATTCTGGGAAGGATGGGGTTTGGTTCGGGAAGACGGACTGCTGCATCCCCTAATACTGCTTTACACTCCTTTAGTGTTTTGTCCACGTGTTTCACCATGTTTGGTAGGGCGTCTACCCGAAGCTGCCTATAAGGACCATTATTGATCTAAGAAGACATCTGCCTGTCGTAGTCCTCCTTATCCATGATGACGACTCTGTTGCCTTTCTCTGCCTTTAGCACATTATAGACGCGTATATGTCAAGACAAGTTTGGAAATTTAAGCCTTCACAAAAGATGTGAAGTGTTAAACACTTTCATCTTATCGAAACTGTGATATTTGGCACAGGTTTTTCCACCCCTTAATCGGCACATTAACGAAATCTGAAAAGATTGTGAAAACTGTATTTGGAATGGAATTATGTTTAGAATATTATGAAACCTGCTTTACCTTGATAATCCAAAAGGAGGGTTAAAGCAAGTTGATCCCGAAGCAAAAATGAAAGCACTTCTTTTTATTAAAAATTTACTATATAATACCGATATTGACGGAAATTTCATCCAGGAAAATTACCTGCTAGATTTGAGGGTTCCACAACGACTGACGAAAAATGCACGGAAATGGATTCCTGTAGATAACAAAACTCAACAAAACTAACCTAAACTAGATGAATTCTGGAGAGTGTGAGCTGTTTAGGGGAGTACCTGTAACCAGAAGATGAGAAGAATGATTAGTAGTTTCCTTTTAATTCCTACTACCTTTATTGCTTATCTTTCTTCTCATTTTCTAGCTATAATAGAAGGATAATTCACTATGATTTGATAACAGTACGAAAAAACATCAATCATGAGTTTCTAACGATGGAAGATCGTTTTAAAATATTTTGCTGAAAACCTGTCAGCCTACAAGGAAGGAACTTCAAAAATATGTGCTAAATGTGTAGCTGTGAACAGTTTGTTTCACTCAATTAAAAAGCGCCAAAGTGCAAAACAAATTTGGACTGTTGCTGTCAGGACATTCGGACAAGATTGCGTGTTGAGGATAATTGAAATTGAGGATATTCTTTCAAACAGCGGAAGGTTTGCGTTTTGGTTTTCAATCAGAGTAATTTCTTTCTTTAACGGGAGGGACCATTAGGGCACCCGATTGAAGCACTCTGGATGGGCAGAGCGGGAATGCCAACTCCCTAGAAGTTTGCGAACAGAGGGCGTGCTCTTCTTCCCGCCCGATACGAGTAATTGATGGTGCCTATCGATTCACCCAACCCGTTTTTGGGCCTTCATACAATGGTATGTTTAGGATAAGCAGTGGTTATTGAAGCTTGATCAAGTCTTCACTCTTAGATTTTTAGTACAGAACGTTCGTTAATCCCATTTAACGGGTTTTGGTGGAATTTTACAGTTATCTTTAAAAAAATAACCAGATTTCGGTAAAATTTCACCGAACTACGTTAAATCAGATTACCAATCCTTCAGCTGTTGAAAATTCGATAAAATTTTTCAAATTTCTGTAAAAATAACTGATTAAGTAACAGAGAGGAGAGCCCATTAGTAAAAAATCCAGCAATCCGGTACTGCACTCTTAAAAATAATGCATATTACGAGTGATGTAATCTTTGAAGCACGTAAATAATTTGAGACTCAGAGATATTTAAACAAGATTGAATGGTGTGTTCCATTTGAAGGGTTTGGTCAATCCTTATTTGAAACTCTAAATTGACACATTCAAAGTTACGTTTCAGATGCTACATTTACAACAGGCCCTAAGGTATCATCAAATCTAAGTTCTGAAGACATTAACGTACATGTAATATTCGATAATTAAAATTGCTGTATTGAAATAACGAAAATTTGGGGAAGAAAGAATGTTCTCAAATCAAACTTTTCACTAACCCGGTTACGCAGCGGTTCATTTGTTTATACCATGCTTTAATATGAACATGGCGACAAGTTCAAGCATCTTTAAAATAGAGTAATAGGCTTACCACCGGATTTGGCACAATGTTATTTTAAATTTTCACAAGCATTTCACGATTCAGGAACAAATTAAACCCTACACTCAAAATAATCGTCACGTTGTTTCCACGTGAAACGCACGTAATTCTCGTCCACTACCAAAATTAGAAATAAACACGTGGAATTCACGTAAGATCTACGTGATTTCCACGTAACTCCACATTCTACCTGAAAATCACATAAATGTTACGTGATTTTTCACGTACAATTCACTGGCACGTAACGTTCACCTGATTTTACTGAAGAAAATTTGGTTACGTGTTCAGGTGAAAGTTACGTGAAATTTCACGTGGAAATTACGTGTCGATTTTTTTGAGTGTACAAGATAAGATAGAGCTAATTTAACCATTACAATCTTTATTTTTTCTGGCGTTAACTAAAACTAGATACTTAAAAAAATGGCATTAAAAAGCATTTATATTTGCATTAACAGTAGCAGCATTAAAAAAATCGTTTTATGTACCTCAATTTAGATTTACGTCATGTCATGTAACCTAATATTTCGAGTTTTTATTGTCTTGTAAATTTAATAACAGACACAAATTTCGGCCTCCTTTTATGTGCATCCAAGTAGACTTAAATTTACATGATTTTTTCTGAGTGTGTAGAGCTTCCGTATGCTGTTTCTTTTGGCCCTTTGTCAGTTCAGACGTAGTTGAGATACTTACTTTCGTAAACCAGGTTGTTCCTGTGAATATAACTGATGTGCTAACTTGCTACAAGTCCATGATCCGTTTAGGAATGAAGTACACCATTCTTTTATTTGAATCGCAGTACTATCTTGCCTCGACGGTCCAGAAACGATTTGACTACGAGTCTTAGTTGCAATCGGTCGAACGGTAAACCACATTGCGCAGCGAGTCCGTCCTTAAAAGCTTGTTCCTCTTCGGCACTTAGCACTGTTGAGCTATCGTACGCCCGTTCATGATAATATATTCTCATCAACATCCCAAGTAACAAATTCAATTTTAAGGTACGCTTGAAGAAGTTTTCATTTTATAAAGCTTGCTTCAGATAGAATTGGAACAAAAACAATCGCCTGCATTTCAGTTATTTATTATTGAATTCAAGATCTTTTTTTATACAAATGTAGCGTTTTCTTCATACTTTTAAGAAAAAATACGGATAAAATTATTCGTCACGGTTTCGAAGGAATTCTCGAATTTTTCCTGTAACACGGCTCATTAGGCGGCGCACACCTTCTTCGTCCATCGTTTTAGCTATCTTATTCCACCAGGTCTTCATCTGATTGATGTCTTTGACAACCTTTCCCTTTGCCTTGAGTCTCCTCTTCATGATTGCCCAGTATTTCTCAATAGGGCGGAACTGGGAGCAGTTGGGTGGCTTAAGGTTTTTCGGAACAACCTGGATCCCTTTCTCTGCATAACATTCTTGAACGACTTTGCTGTAATGACAGCTTGCCAAATCTGGCCAAAACATTACGGGATGGTCGTGGGATCGAATGAACGGCAAAATTCGTTTTTGGAGACACTCTTTTTGGTATAGTTCCGACGTCATTGTCTTATTTTTAACGAAAACTTTCGTTTTTTTGCCACAGCTGCAAATGCCCTGCCAAATCATGAATTTTCGTGCAAATTTGTCGGCAAAAACGAATTTAAATTTGGCTGGAACATCCCCCGTTCCCCCCGAGCCGTTGCCAAGTAAAAATTTTGACCTGGGATTTGCCCGAAGTCAGCCTTGACATAGGTTTCATCGTCCATCAGAAGACACCCGTCGAACTTGGTCAGCACCTGGTCGTATAGCTTCCGAGCACGGATTTTGGCCACACTATTCTGTTTTATGGTCCGATTTGGCTGTTTGCTAGCTCGATACGACTTGATTCCTTCCCGGAGTCGCGTTCTTCTCACGATACTATGGGCAGCACCAAATTTTCTGGCCAAATCATGGTCCGACAGATTGGGATTCCTCTTAATCGTCTTCAAAATCTTACCACGCAGTTTCCGGTCGACAGTTCCACTCCGACGATTGGCTTGAGGCTTCCGAATCGTCGTCAATGTTTCTTTATACCGTTTGATAACGCGCCATACCGTATTTCTGGGCAATTTCAGCTGTTTAGCTAGCCTAGATGCAGACCACAATGGATTTTCCAAATAACTGTGCACATTTTTTTCCCTTCTTTCGGCTTCCATGTTGATTGTTTACAAAGTACAGTCGATTTGCGGAATGTCAAAAATACATACGTGAAGCTGACAAAATTCCCGACACGTGGGCGCCAAGAACTTCCAAATCCGTCCACCAGGAGCGCCACAATATGAGCAAAAGTTTGTTCCAATTCTAAATGAAGCAAGCCTTAAAGCGAGTATCACGTCAACATATTCCTACCCATTCCCTACTTGATCTACATTCGGGCGAGGCCGGCGTCGGTATTGCCTTAGCTTGGGATCACCAGTTTTTACACACTGAGGATGTATGCTAGTCTCAAGCATCATTTTTTGGTTCTCTGTGTAATGACAGCTGATCTGGCAATAACGGAGTAGCAACATCGAGCGGTCAATCGTGCTCATGCTCATGAAAAAATACGAAATTACTATTGTTAAGTCCTTGTATACACAGAAAAAAATAATTAATTTTAAAAAGCGCGAAAAATATCCCCCCATGTAATTCCAAGCCAAAGGAGCGTAAACAACGATATTGTTTGCAATTTTTCATACAACAGGCTAGATTTAGGCGTTATCTGGATTAAATTTACATGAAATATCCCATTATTTTCTGCCAAATCTAGCATTCCCTTTATGTGCATTAGATAACGCAGAAAATTCAGTGTTTCTTTTTATCTGTGTATAAAACCTAATCAAATGCAGTCTAGATAAACTTCTAGAACTATTCTATTCTTTTCTGGCAGTTCGGCCACACTTTCCTAACCGAAAAAAATTCTAGACCAGAGTGGTAATCGATCCCTGCCACCCACAGCTTAGTCTGGTAGTCCATGTAGCTGCTCGCCTATGGAATTACCCTGTGTGGTGAAAAGCCATTCAAAATTATATTTTCTTCCATCTGGAGTGCAAAGCTTCTAACATGGTACACATTAAGTATAGAATACCCCTTCACTCAACACCTAATGCCTTCGACAGGCCCGATCATTGCCCTTAAATAACAGCCCCATCAAAATCGTATTTGAAATCGAACCTGGTGATCCCGGTCGCCCACATTCATTTTTCCAAACAAACGTCGTAAACCATCCCGTAAGACCCCAAAAATCCCTATCATCGTCGTATCTCACTTGAACTTTATCGCTTCAAGTTTGCATCGTCTGTTCTGCTGCAACCAGCTAAACAAAATCAATAAATCCCCACCTCCCTCTCCCTCTACCACAGTATTTGGCTTAAATCGACCCGGCCATTAAGCTCGTAACTCCAGCGGATAAAATATATAATCGAATCCCCGCGGTCGTATCAATCGACGCGCTCGTTCGTCGCATTGTGTTGAACTTTAGGGAAATAATCTTCCCTAATCCGGCAATTATCGGACCAGCTCGAAGCTCTCGAATGGTTGAGGTGAGGTATCAGAATAAAATACTCTCCCTCATATCGAGGCTCGGCCATCCATCCATCTCTACCTGAGCGAAGAGAGCAGCCTTAAATTGTAGGATGAGGTAACATCCAGTGCGGACGATATCGAATCGAACCGAATGGGGACCACACAGATGGCGAACAACAGTCAGTGGCACGGTGGCATTCCTGGACGAAAGCGAGATCTTTACCGATGTTTCCTTCCTCCTAATGACAATTCACAGGCGACTTACCGGGATGAGTTGGCAGCAGCAGCGCTAGAATTCTGGATTTATGTGCGGAAGAATCTGTTTTATGGGATTCTTTCCACACGTAATGATTATATTTTATTGAGAAATTATGTCTAATGTCTGCCTGGAGCAACCGAACGCGGACGAGGACGCGACAAAAGTCATTCGTTTAGTCTGGGGATAATTGCTGTTCCGCGTTAGGTTGTCTCAATTTCCGCCCGGCTAATGATCGTTCTGAGCCTCCGGAATCCCCGGAAAATTTCAATATAATTTGATGTGAAATATAAATCCGAAACGGGCACCAAATCTTGAAAAATGACCCAATGGAAACTTGGTGAATGCACTGCACCGACGACCGGCAAGTTCTAGGAAAAGATCACCTTCTTTACTACTTGTGTGAGGCATTGTGGCAAAGCGCTGAATAGTCGCGGTTCCCATCCGGATCGGTTGGCTAGCCGGTCGGAGCAAAAGCAAATCCAAGAATAGAAGGAAAATAATTACCTGCAAGCAAGAGCCGCAATGATTAGACAACGAACGGCCGGGGGAGGAGTTGGCGGGGCGGTGGAAACCACCAAAGAAGCGGAAGGTCACCGAATCTTGATCTTTTATTTTCCTTCTAATTCTCTCATCGTTCTCCCGGATTCAAGAGCAAGAATATGACGGACGTGATGCTGGTCGAGCGTGTTCGTGTTTTCTCGAAACCACATGGCCCCGGAAGTGGGAATGGTTGGATTTCAATTTTCAGCTCATTAAATGTGTACCTATAGGAGGAGGATGGCGCGCATGCTGCAGAAGCCGCGCGAATGGCGCAGTTCTCCGGCAGCGGTTTCGAGCTCAAGGTTGTGACTTTGAATTGTTTCGTTGGAACTTTTGGAATTAGGAATTGGGGGTAGCTCATGGGTGAGTACAATGCGCCGTGATAAAAGAATGCTTAGAAGGGGTCGGTAACTGCAATATCCTCCAAGGTGTTCAGCTAATGTGCCATTGTTGAATAGGACAAAAACAGTAATCAAGAAATGGCTTGAAGCTAGATAAGGCTATTTTAATTGGTAAATTTAGCAGTGGTGTTTCATTTGCCTTATTTGAGGCGAAACTTTGGAGCTTTGGTTTAAAACAAACAAATGAATAATCAAATGGAAATTGAGGCGTTATGAAAATGAAAATGAAATGGGCTGTTTGAAACTGTGTTTGATGGTTTCAGCCGTGTTCGCATCTTATTTAAATTAAAAAAAAAATCGTTAGAAGGAAACAAAAGAGTAATTCAAATATTACGTTAGATGTTAGATTTAATTTTCGCAAGGTCGTATGCACGAAACCACTGACCTTTGGCCGTTTTTCCAACCGAGTAGCACGGAATTAATTGTTTTTAAAAAAATAACATCGAAATTTTAACATATTTTATTTCAAGAACATTGTAGCAAAAGAGATCTTTTCTCGAATTTAAATGTTGTCACATTTTCGACTCTTAACTGAGAAAGTTACTGTTGATTTCAGGTTGCAGTATTCCCAGGTAACCAATAAGCAGTTTCAAAGCGCCTCTACAGCAGCCTATCAAACAATTAAGTCACCTTAAATGCAACATAAATGCCGCTTTTGGACCAATATAAGGATGTTTTACTGCAATGCTATGATAATGCTTTATCAATGCAGGGCTGGTAGCTTGTCACTTGTTAGTGACTTGGTCACTATTTTCGCGACTAAAAAGTCACTATTGTCATCGAAAAGTCATCTATTTTCCGGAAGTTAGGAATATTTCGAATTTGTTTTTCGAAAACAATTGAGTTACTTTGGCAACACGTTATGCTTCAACAATATTTGATAAACTTTGTTTGCACTTTTTTATGTGCAAATGTGCAACTCACTGGTATAAAAATTCGCAATATTATGTAAACATGTCAACATGTTTTCGAATCGGTCTCACCGGTTTGGGGGGAACGAAATCGTTGGCAGGTTGACAGTAAAAATTGAGTTCGTTTGAGTTCGAAACTTTGTATTGACTCTAATGGCAGTCATTTTTTGCATGCAAATTACATGAACAAGGTGCACGCTTAGTGAGTTTTCGTGATTCAAATCGACAAATTCGTAAAGGCGAATGCAAACCGTGCAATATTTTCGACGCTACTTGACGCTACTTGACTTCAGTTCACAAGTTTGTCAGAAGCAGATAATTTCTCATCTCCATGCGAAGCGCTAGGAGTGGACAGTAATTTATCGCTAGAACGAATAGACATGAAGAGAAAGTGTATTTGATAGTTCCGTATAGGGCAACGGCAGGCTTTGAAATTGAAAAATACAAGTTTGAAAACGAGCGGAGGGCATTGAAAGGTAGTATCCGATCAGGCACATAACCCTTTACCATACTACCCCATGCAGGGTAGGCAAGGGGGAGGAAATCCCCTGGGCCTGTTCATAAACCACGTAGACTCATTTTTGAACATCTCAACCATCGCCACCCCCCCCCCCCCCTTAGTAGACTTTTCTATATACATTTTTTTTAATTTTTGTATGGAGCGTAGACTTTTGCCAAACCCCCCCTCCCCCCAGAGAAGTCTACGTGGTTTATGAATACCCCCCCTAGAGTTATGCAACCGATCGGGCTCTTATTCTACCTATTGCTTTTTTCTAGTTCTAGCGATTTGTCTCTCTGCCTAACACGGGTGAGAGATTATCTCCCGCTGTTGGGTTTATTTTTAGCATGCACCGCCTATTTCACACATTTGCTCATGGAGAAGAGAAATTATCTGCTTCTGACAAACTTCATCAAAGATCGTTACTCCCGCGCATGGGAGAATACAAAAAATAACAATCAAAGTGTTCAGTTCACAAGTTAAAAGTGTTTCAGGTAAATATATTCAAACTAGCTGAACCCGGTGCGAGCCTTGCTACGCTTGCAACTAAATGAATGAAAATATACTGAACTATATAAATATAAAGAACTGGCGCTATTAGGTTATTTTTGGAAATATGTTTTGTTAAAATATTTTCGTTTGCTAATGTGTGTAATTTCTGCAAAATTAAACGTACACAGAAAAAAATCTTGTGGTAAAAACTGCCATTTTACCCGATTATGCCTATTTTCAAAACTACCATGAAATTTCAGTCAAATTTACTACGTTTACTACGTTCAAAATTTGTGGTACATTTTTGTTTTTATGTATATTTATTTTCCGTTGGCCTACTTCCTCACATGGTGACAATCACCGACGCCAGGAAGACGACTCCACCACCTGGACCCCTATCGACTCTTGACTATGAACCGGGACTTGACCAGATTTTTTCGCCTCAGAAAAACCACCGACGTCGACTGGGATCCCAGATCCCACTGGGCTGCAAAGTAGCAGTCACGCTTCCCACGGCACCACCGACGCCTGGTTTTGTGGTATATTTGACAGATCTCATATTGAGATCAGCCGCACTATTATTGATCTAATCGCAGGCATGGTAAAATCAAACGCATTTAAAGTCAGGTTAAAATTGTGGGTGTTTGCGCTTAATTCAACCCTCGAAATGGTAGTTTCTACTGTTTTTTTTGCGTGTATTTTTAATTAAACCCTCAGATCTTTAGTTTCTACCATAGTTTTTCTTTCTGTGTAGAAGCATTTCATTGACAAAATATTTATCTTCATACTACTCTGTATCCTGTCTTTCTGAACATAATTTTCTCTTGCATGAGCTTAGATTAACTTCTTGTGCATATATAGCTCTGAGAGTTACTGAGCATCCCCCATTAATGACTAGAAAAGGGGTTCAAACTTCTATCTGAGCTTTCCCCTTCGAAATACACATTTTGTGTTTCAGTTGCCTGCTTACTTGAAATTTCTGTTTCATTTGTATGAGAGCCCCTCCCCCCTTCCGGAGAGGGGAGGATTCTTGAACCCTATAGACAAAAATACAACCTCCAAAACCCCCACATGCCAAATTTGGTTCTACTTTTTGGTTAGTTCACGAGTTATGCATATATTTGTGCATCATTTGTATGGAAGACCCCCCCCCCCATAAAATTTTCATAACAGTAAGAAGAATTCAAATGATTGGTTGAAATTTTTGTTTCATTTGTATGGGGCCCCCTTACCAGAAAGAGAAGGGGTCTCAAACCAGCGTAGAAACATATCTTGCCTCTAAAATCCTCATATATCAAATTGGTGCCATTTGCTTTCTTAGTTCTAGAGTTATGCAGTTTCAGTTTCATTTGTATGAAAACCCCCCTTCTTGGAGAGGGTAGAGGTTTCAAACCACCATAGAAACATTTTTTGCCTCCAGAAAACTGCACATGTAAAATTTGGTTCCATTTGCTTTATTAATTCTTGAGTTAGGTTGCGGCTTATGATTTTTGACTTGTCCATATTCATTTGCCGATAGCTCTCTCTCAGAAGCTTAATTTCAAAAATATGATGTATACGAACTTAGGTGCTTGAGAACTACAACTTGTCTGGGTACATAGCTCTATCTCTTATATTCGAGGAATAAGAGCATATATTCGTAGTAATCTTCGCGATGATATTCGCGGTGAAGATCACGCGAATATCAACGTGGAAGATCACTGTGAATATAATAGCTCTCATGTCGAAGATATAGAGTTAGAGCAATGTACTGTTACACAAAGTTGTAGGTCTACTCATGCACTACAAGTTCATCATACATCATATTTTGAAATTCGACCCTCTGAAAGGAGATATTGGCAACGAATATGCCTGAGTCAAAAATGATAAGCCGCAACCCTGTTCTTGAGTTATGCAGAAACTTGATTCATTTGTATGAGAGCCTCCCTCTCTAGTAAAGGAAGGGGTCTCAAAAACCATAGAAACATTTTTTTTGTTCCAAAAACTCCCCACATGCTGAATTTTTTTTTAGTCGTCTGTTTTTTTGTTAGGCTCAGGCGTGTGTAACACTTTACGGAGCCGATGTTAAATATTGTTGTTCACAAAATAATCGATATTAGTAAAAGTGGACGCCAATTACTCGTGGCTAGCTCTAACTTATTTAGCTTTCATTAATTGCAGCTTTTGGGTGCGACATCTACAGAATCCTCGATCCTGTAGTCCCCTTTCAGAACTAAGCCGTAGATGGGTGACCACAGTTTGCTGGGTAGGTATGAAGTAGCACGGAAACAAAAGTACATGTTCTGGTTTCCGTTGTTTTATTAGTTATTTGTGTTTCATTTGTTTTGCCCCCCCTTTCTGAGATGGAAGGGGTTGCAACTATCATACGAAACTGTGCCCAAAAACCTCCATGCAAAATTTCACGCCGATCGGTTCAGTAGTTTTCGATTCTTCGGTTCAGACAGACAGAAATTCATTTTATATCTATACACCCAAAATAAAAAAAACAAGATTGTAATGCAACTTCGCATGATTTGGTTTCATTTCTCGTAATGGATCGCAACTTGGGGAAAATGCACACAGAATATCGTGGCAAAAACGCAACACATCAATTCGCTTAGAAAATCAATGTGCGCGTGAGGTTGTGCAGTTGATTAGTAGTAGTAAATCCAATGGCTCAAAACATCTCGGTTCGCAACAGGGGATTCGAACTGCGGCCGTCAGCGTGATGGCTTTTCAATGTAACCATCCAGCCACCAATACAAGTTGAGGTGGTCGGAATAAACGCCCTACAGTTGCTTCGGCTGTCGAGGCACTCAACGTTACAACAATGAAGCAAATGTTGGCCACACCCACTGAGCACAGCCAGTTAATTTAATAAAACGCATGGTGGCTGATGAGGGGGCGACAGGAGGGTGATGACGTGAGTGCAAATAAAAATAGAACACTTGACAGCGGAATAGCAACAGTGGCGGTTATGGCGTACTGGCATTCTGTCCCATTGTCTCACCCATATTGAGAAGTTGTTGACGGTTGAACAAAACCCAACGGCTGCTGTAACTGTCGAGGCATTATGCACATAGCGATAACCGCTTGCACACACTTGCATGGCTTTGTTTATACCATAAAAGCTTTAGGACTGCGATGGGCAAAATTGCCCTTCAGAATCATCCGGATTTCTCAAGATATGATTGCAAAACTGCAATTGCATTTTTGCTACAAATTCAACTTCTGGGTGTAGGGCAGCCATTGGTTATGCAGTCGGTTAACCAAGCCTGTGGTAAATTTGTCAGCTGGTTGGTACAACCATGGGCGAAATAAGTGAGATCTAGTTGGTCTTTAGAGCCTTGCATTGCTTCGTAGATATTCCTCCTAGAGCCTCGATTAACCGAAAACAACTCTCAGATATTTGTTCGGCCCTTTCCTTTCTCCACGGTTGATCATGGGAGATTTAACTTCGCTGTACAGGCTGGTGAGAACTGTACGATGACAACCGGCCTTCCCTGATGTATGACCTCTGTGACAACTTCAACATGACAGCTCTCAACAATGGAGAAGTAAATACGTTGGGTTGGTACATCCTCAGTTGGCAGTAGATTAGACTCACACCCTTTGTTCGAATTCATTATCTTTGGATTGGGTAATATGGAATGTGATTCAAGATCCCCACGGTAGTGATCATTTGCCAATAAACATTTTGATTGCCACCGGGTTAAATCCGTCGAAATTCGTTAACGTCACGTATGATCTTACCCGTCACATCGATTGGACAAAGTTTAGGACAGCAGTAGATGAAGCCGTAACGACGGTAGAAAGGCTTTCACAGCTGGAAGAATATAACCTCTCCAACCTGATCTAGACATGCGCTTCAAGCCCAAACTCGACCAGTTCCAGGGACGTCATCGCGCAGGAACCTCCTTCTTCATGGTGGGATCAGTAATGCAAGTCTGACGCGTTTAAAGTTTTCCGTAGACGTTGAACACCTGAGCACTTAGGAAGATTTTTCACGGCTCTCGAACGCGAACTTAATAGCCTCATCAAGGTCAAGAACGCGGTTACAGGCGAACATTCAGAACGTGGGCTATCATAAACGTCGATGAGTACTCTTTGGAACACGGCGCGAAGCGATGCGTAACTGAACTACGGACAACGAGAGCGAAGAGTAATCGTAAGAGTGGCAATACGGCTCCAGGGGTTGATAGATCAAGTTCAACTTGCTTAAGAACCTCCCAGATGTCACAGAGGCGCATGTTGAACTTGTTTAATCAGTTTCTGGAACTCAACATTGTACCGGATGATTGGAGTTCTTTCAAATAAACCCACGCTTCTTTGTCCTTCAAAATACCGATGGTAGCAGTTTGTCCTTTGCAGGAAGCATTTTGTCCTAAAATACCGATGGTACTCAAACTTCACTTGCTTCTGGAAATTACTCAGGTTTCTTCGGTAAAATGAACAGCTCGGTGCGACTGTTGGACCAAGCTTTCAGGCCCAATAGCTTTTTGTCGGAGAGCACAGGAAAACAACCAGGCCCAGATCCGTGAACTGCAGTCATGAATTCAAGCAAAATACAGCGTGAACTGGAATCATGTAATTTGAACTAAAGAACGTTTAAAAGAACAAATCCGATGTCGATAAGTCGAAGGCCGTTGTCGTTAGTTAGCTGGTGTGCTTAAAATTTGCAATCATCGGTTTACACCTTCTCCTGGCCCACCGAGCGTTGAAATACTCCAATGATCATCTTAATGTCGGCTTGGGCAGCGGTCGTTTTCGAGCTCCAGCTGCTCGTAGAGTTCTTCTCTTTGTCATCATCAGTTCCTCTGAAGTGAGGGCTATGCACGTAATTATGTTGGATGTTGAAGAACTTGCCCTTGATCTTCAATCTGCACATTCTTGCTGATCTCACCATAACGATGAAAGCTGTTCCCAGCTGTATTGCCGCAGCTCTGGTAGATGGTGAGACCTATCCCGAAACGTACGCACCGTGGATCCTTTCCTCGCATACTTTCTGCAGGCTACGATGTCGAACTTCAATGCTTCGGAAAGCGTCCTTTAATACAAAAACATGAGTTGAAAGAGATGCGAAAATAAAATCAATCTACTCATCTTTCGTCGAATTGTATGTGTCAGTTTCAGGAGGCATCATTTTTACACGAATTCTTTCTTTACGTTCTCCGACTTTTTCAACATGACTTATGTCTAGTAAAAATACATAATTTCTGGAGTGTGTTGCTCCATGCCGATTTCTTCTAATTCGAATTTCTTCCTTGGTATTATTCGTTGGCTGTACTTTTTTTTTATCGGTGTCGGCACGCAGGATCCACAACCAAACCCACTATCACGCAAGAGGACCAACGCGATCCTGTTGTTTAATAGTCCCGAGTACCGCCAGGACTTTGGTTTTTTGTATTTAGAGTCCTGGCCGAACTAACAAGATGGTAGCTCAGCCGCGTCTAACATGGAGAACAGACGCTGCTTTGCGCCGTCCCTGACCTGGAAACAGACGCTCGATTGTAGTTCATTTAGCGGTACTCAGGCTGCACCACACAGGAGGCGAACAACTTTACAGTCAGGGGATTGCCGAAAACACAGAGCAGTGCCAATAGACAAGTGCTTCAATATTATTTCAAGTGTGCGTCTCCTGTTTCAAAAGAGCGCACAAAACGAACGTGTGAGAGATTTCGTAGCAGCACGAGAGGACAGATAGCCGCATATGCACTTCTCTTCAGAGGTAAAGAATAACAGCATAGTGCTTTGGATCATGCTTTGGTTAATGGTAATCAAAATTGATTCTAGTAACAAAAAGACATTGTAGCGGATCATAGATAGAAAACTTTATTAAAATCTTAATTCAAAACTACGTCGAGCCGTTTAAACTACGGTGGTAAAAAATTCTTTTACCATTTCAAAATTTTTGTATGGAAACTCTAAGTCTTATTTATAATAATCTTTTGCTCTGCCGCCGCAGCATTACTCATCGATGGTTATTTTCATAGTAACTCATGCGGATGGTATAGCCGAAAATATCAGTTTGTCAGATGTCTAATAAATGCTCGATTCTACGTAACAAACTAGGCCCGGCAGTTTATTGCACATAGCATTATGGAAACAATGTGAAGTAAACACAAATTTGTGCAGGTCCAATCTAAAGTGCCGTCGTGTCTGTTTTTCGCACTTGTGTTTGCACAGAGACGACAATCGTCGGAGAGTGCAATCGTTAATGCCCAAAGAGACGCGAGCAAATTCGAATTGAGTGCGGATTTGAGCGCACGGGAGAACAGACTACACTTTCACGTCTCTTTGAAATTTAATGTGCTGTCTCTTGTAGTATATGCACTCAAAGAGATTTGAGTCGCATCCTATCCACACTCCAAGTCGTTACGTGAACAGCTAGAACTCACTATTTAGTTTGACCACCGCAACACACAATATTTTCATAGCAAGGTGCTTGTCAACAAAAACAACAATGTTGTTTTACATAAGCGAGTTAAAAATTTACCGAAAATCACGTTTGAATCTTTGTTTATGAAGCAATATCTATTGCATTTTCTTGGATTTACCATATTTATCACGGTATTGACAGAGTACGCTCCAGAAAGAAACCCAAATCGTGAGTTTAGTGTACTAACTTTTGTTATCTATCGTTGACCTACGTGAGGTAAAATAACTTCCAATTATGAAACAACAGGTACCAATAACAAGCATGTTTTGAGTTGTGTTGCTTCATATTATTATAGATAGGTTCTCAAATCCGGTTCGCTACCTACTTTACAGTACGAGCTTTGCCCCGTTTTGTTGATCATAAATATGAAAACATTAAACTTTACTAATGCTGAAGAATCACAAAATTATGCATCTTTCTTTACCTGTATTTAGAATAGTTATGCAGTAACAAATTGTTGAGTTTTTGTTAAAAATTTAACTACCCTTTCTCATTGGTAAACTTCGTCTGCTGATTAAGTTTGGCCTTAAACACATTAAATCGCGTGGTGGCCGTACAATGGTCTTTTAAAGTATGACATGATGATGTATGATATGTACCATTGCTAGCACGGAGACTAAGTTCAACATCAATGGTCTCTCCTGTCTGTTGGACTTGATTCAATAACCTTTGATTATCCTAATCATGCCATTGTACGGCCAAAAACCGGGTTGTGTTGATCGATAGGCAACATCACGTATACGTTTCCACAGGGATATTAAGAATCTCCTTCCAACAACAAGATTGAACAATTGGTTGAAAGAGCAAGCTATCTAACATGAGGATGCCCCAATGGGCGGGGAGAAGAGCCCGCCGTCTATTCACTCACTTTTAGCAATGAGCAGTTGGCATTCACACTCTCCTCATCCAGAGTGCTTCAATCGGGTGCCGTGAGGGTCCCTTCCATTACCGTGAAATATTTATATAAAAGTGTACATATTTATGTAAATGAAAAATACTACAAGTATTCGTATGTATTATGTATGATCTTTATTCGGTGGATCCTGAAATGCAAGAAATGTTGTAGAGTGTTAAAATGTAGAGTTCTGTGGTTCTGCACTTAAGCACGTTTTCGTTCGTTTTCAGCGATAGCAGCAATTCACCAAAATCTTGATTTGAAGCATCCTGAAAAAAAAATCGAGAAGGTGTTACAAAACTTACAATTATATACATTTTAATTTACTGTTGCCATGGTCACTATTTGCTTCTTGATGCTGATTTTAGTTTTGTTGCAATTGTAGACAAACGTAGCGCATTCATTATGAACCCAAAAATTAGACAATGTATGAAAGCCATGAGAGAAAAAATTAGCTTCAAATTTTCAATTATTTTACAATAAAGACTTGAAATACATCATGCAAATGATAGACCATCCCAAATTTCGATAACCTGAAACCAATTTATATGCAATAATATATTGTCATATCATAACAACGAAAAGAGATAAAAAATGTATTTTGCCTCCATTTAACGCAATGTCCTTCCATGTTATTCGGATGGATCTCAGGCAAGGATGATACCAAAGCGTTCTGCATCTACGAAACTAATGTGAATAGTAAAATTTTCAATGTGACCTCCAGGCACACGATCCTCTGGAGCAGGTGGAAAAACTACTTGACGTTATATTTCCACATTGGAACTGACTCTTAGTTTCCGGTCAGTTCAGTGCAAGGGTTTTGGAGTACCCATGATATTGTAGTAAAAATCGCTTTGTGATCACGCAAAATACCATGGGATATGCAGCTTTTGCATCCTATAATTACGATGGAGTCCTCGTTAGTCACCTTGTTGATCATGCAAAACATCAAGATCTGAACTCAAGAAAAGTATGTAGTACCGTAGATATTCTGAGAATACTGTAATATTACTATAATTGTACAATGATGTCCCATGGAGCATTACCAACTCATAAGTACGATGGAGTTCTCGTAAAACGCCTTGTTGATCATGCAAAACACCAAGACCTGAACCGAAGAATAGTTTGGAGTGCCATAGACGTTCTGAAAATACTGTTATATGTCTGCAACGGTGTAAGAATTTTGCTGGTAGCATTCACAGCTAGTACGTTCAAAACACTCTAAGTCGATCATGTATAACCTAAAGATCTTAACGCAAGGGCAATTTGGATGATCTAGATCATCATTGTGTCCGGAACAATACCTGTTTAAAAAAATTTAATCTTGGGTCGTATCCCAAGTAACAATTTTAATTTTATTAGAGCCGTATAGCACTCCTTTCAGCTTTGTTGATAAAACTACATTCAAAACTGTTTTGTCCACCAACACCATCTCTATGCATCTTTAACGCCGAAATGTGTACCAAGTGGCCCATTCTGTAGACGGTTGTGAAAACAAGTTAATAAAACCTGTATAAGACCATAAAGATTTTGAAAATATCCTAGCCAAAGATGTTATGACCACTTGAGAAGCTTCATAAAACCAATTTTCCGGTGACGAACTAGCCCAGGTGGCTAAAAGTCACCTTAATAAAGGGAAAAAAAATCATAAAACCTATTGGCTGCCATCAAAACCAGTATAGATTTGGCCCTATACTGGTTTTGATGGCAGCCAATAGGTTTTATGAATTAACAGCCACAGCTGTTAAACTTCACTGTGATATCGTGGTTGGTTTTTGTTTTTTTCTGTTTTGTTCGATTCTCTTCTTAGCAGTAAATAATATCTAAGAAGACAGTTCTAGTGTTGCGAAAACTTTTGTTGAGCAAAATATCCAAAACAAATTGAGTTTTATAAAGCGTATCATACTCCAGATCAAATGTGTGTTTATTTTATGGTGAATATTGGCACGATAAAAGCTGCAAATTAATGCGAGTTTACAACAATAAAAACTAATTTCAATGATTTATTATATTTCAATATGGCGATTGAAAGAAATTCGAACAGTTTTTCCAAAAAGCCAAGTAATCTTCGCATGACTACAATAAAACTAGTTGGTCATTTGGTGACTTCCCTGAATGCAGATTTGCCGTTTAATGCGTTAACTGGAGGCAAAATGGTTTCAAAATTGTTTTTCAACTGACCATAATTAGATAATATGAATAAGTCCAAAATCTGCATTTAAAAACAGCATTTTACGGGTTCATAAAGTCAAAATAAAACCTTTGATAGCAGTTGAAGGAATTTTAGAAGACAAGGTTTAAAGATCGTTGTAAAGATGCTGTGTAGGTTCTCATAAACCTGGCTAAAATATAAAACCTATTGGGACCTCCTGGTACCATAATAAAACCAAATTGATTTCCAGTGTAGTTCATAAAACTTTAATTAAACTAAGTAAAGCTGGATGGTTTTGGAAATGTTACTTGGGATATGGTTTATCCGTATTGAATCAATTATAGCTAACTGACTTTCGGTATCAAACAATCAATAGTAGGGAGAGGTAGTTTATCGATCCTTCCGATCTGCTTCTGAGTATCTTGCTATTAGGTACCAGTTGGTTCCCCATAAATTCCTTTTGGAAAATTTGGAAAACGCTTCATTGAGTTATTTTAAATTGTACTATTCCGCCCATTATATCATAAATCATTGGTGGAGCAGATTGGAGATAATAAAATCATCGAGTACAAAACAGCTGAACTCGAAAATCAATAGAAACCCGTGACCCGTCACCCGAAATGGCCAGAAGGCATGACATCTTTTAGAATCCATCAGTTGTAATTTTAGGCGGATAAGAATAGATTTCTCTTAAAGACAATAAACCTAGTGCCAACAGTATAATAGTTTGTAGAATGTCGTTGCACAAATTAAACGTATTTTTCCAATGAGAAACCACTACCAGATTTAAAAACTAGCCCCAATAGCGTCCTTACTGTTGGTTTAAATCGGTACCTATAATTAATATCTCTATAGTGTACACATTGGCATATTAAAGTTAGGGTAAAATAGGAGTGGGGATTTGCTGAATTTCGCACCAGAAGATATCATTTTGTAGCTCGTGAGCTGAAGTACCCGAGCAGGAAAAAATAACACATGAATACCTAATTTTGGTTTTGATAACTGGCCTTGGTATTAAAGAGCTCAGATTAAGAGGTAAAATAGTTACCTAAACAAAATACCAAAGAATTGCAAGTAAAATATCTCTCGAATACCAAAACTTGTTATTTTGGATACCTGGGAATACCTGAGAGGTACTATTTTGGTTTTGTCTTACCTCAATTTGGTATTCGCATAACATTTTGTGGGAACAATTTTATGGTATTATCCTCAGGAATTTTACCTCTTAATCTGAGCTCATAAATACCAAAGCCAGTAATCCAGTTATTCGCTCCTGCTCGGGTATCTTATCGAATGAAGTTAATTTGATAACGTTAAAATCACTGATAGATTGGACTGTTTTGGCACGAAGGACCAATGATCAGTTATTAGGTCAACATAGCTCCCTACCTTTTATTCGAAAACGCTCTGAAATAAGATTTAAATCAGTAATGAGAGAGTATTTTCAATTACTTTCTGCTTCTGGTCAACTAAATTACTTCATTCGAACGATCGTCATCTAATGAACAGAAAGACACACAAGGACACACAGTAAGGCGACACATCGTTCAATGTTAGCATTAAACTTAAAGGTTGATCATTAGTCAAGCTTTGCGACGAAATCCTCCGTACCCCTCTAATGTGAATTCCAACCCGTATCAGCCACGGCCAATTAAAACAATATAATCTCTACTTTGGCGTCTAATCATTAGGATTTTTTATTACCACCTAATGACGAGCGTCTTTTTCGCCGAACTTTGAGTTGGCCTTTAATTACAGTCACGAACAAATCCGCCACGTAAAAAAAAAACAAATCATAAACATAGACCAGCCACGCAAAAAAAAAAACAACTAACACCTTTAGAGCACCTAAGCGGCTCAAACTAGAGAACTCGCCATCACTAGCCGATGACGGTGGAGCGCACCTTGAGGAAAAATTCTAAACATTCCACCTTTTCGTGACCGATCGCCAGTAAGCACCAACCGCGCTCGCACCATCCAAGCAAGCCTCGCTGAATGCTGATATAGGCAGCAAAGCAAAAAAAAAACTACAATCTAGCCATGAGAAATACCACTAATCAAAAAGTAAAGAGAGAAAAAACCTCTTCGGGGCACATTTCGTGATTTTAGATAGAGAATACCTAGAGGCATGCAACTTAACTGCCCCGTCCGTCTCCTTCCATCACCCTGCCCTGCTCCGACGGAACAACAAAGTGCTAAAACGCGGCAAAATATAAATTCATGCTCGTCGTCGTCGTCGTCGTCGTCTCCGTTGTTGTTGTCGTTGGAGTCTTCGCTCCAAGTACCGGAGTACTACTATTTATGTAATTTCATGTAAGCCCAACACCGTGCCGGAGAGTACATAAACTGTTGAACCCGGAGAGGAGTTTCGTTGAAACAATGTTCATCTGGTTTGTAGTTTGTTTTTTTTCGTACGCCATTTGGACCCGCAGAGAGCTTACGCTCAGAACTCAGAACTTGCCCCCTTGGGCTAGGATTTCCGAGCTTCCCGTGCGCATTCGTTCTCAAAGAGACCCATCCGGTGCCTGGTGGAGCAAAACGAACCGATTACCGTCTAAAATAAATTCTAGTCGTCTCCGTCTGCGGGTTTTAGCGTCGGTGATTTATTTACAATTTAAATTACATCCAAACAGGATGCTCTCGATTCTTTGCCCTCTGCTGCTGCTCTGCTGTCGGAACGGGGATGTGCAGTTTGTGCATAAATACGACTGGCTAGTAGAAGGTATGTAGTGATGGTGGAGTGACGCGAGCGAGAAAATTGACGGTTGGCCGTTGGGTTCGCTCCAGATTCAACGGGATGGCATTTGGTTCGTGCTTGTCGGTTGAATGACTTAGGGGAAGGGGTGGATCGAGGGGAACGCAAATGTTGCAATCCAACTGCATTGGCCCGGGCTGTTGTTTGACGGTTCTAGTTGAGGTAGCGTAGAAGCTCGACTCGACTGGACTGATTGCCACGTCAAACGAAGTTTGATTGCGGTACATTGTTGTGCTAGGATTGATTGCAACTGCTCGATTGGAGCAATCACTCGTATTCGGGATTGACTACATTTGTTCAAATTAAATTTCAAGAATTTTTGTATCCATTTTTTTGTTTTTAATTTATTGCGGTTCTTTCACCAAAAAACCGTTCATACCTTGGTGATAAGCAAACTTCTTGGAATTTCGATTAAGTATTCTCAGTAATATCGAAAGTTAATCCCTTAATCCCTTAATAGCGTCGGTATTCGACTCATCCTTTCAAATATCAAAAACACACAAACTACCGGGTTTTGAGTCTAAAGATAGCTCAATTGGTAACAGCACAATTTGCCATGTCAGAGGTGGCGGGTTCGATTTCCCCGGTCCGGTCGAGGAAATCTTTCGGGATGGAAATATTTGCATCACGGTGCTTACCACAAAACATGCAGATTCATGCATTCATGTGTTGTCATGGAAATGTCACAGTTAATGACTGTGGAGAAGTGATTCTAGAAACTACGTTAAGAGCAAACACTACCAACACTACCTTTATGCTTCTTTAAAGCCGAAATGTGTACAAAGTGCCCCACGATTGTGAAAAAAATAATAATAAAACCTTTACAATACCTAAACATTTTCTAAATGTTCTAGTGAAAGATGTTATAACCACTTGAGAACCTTCATAAAACCTATTGGCTGCCATCAAAACCAGCATAGGGCCAAATGGCCACAGCTGTCAAACTTTACTATGATAGCTAGGTTGGTTTTTTGTTGTTCTGCTTTGTTCGATTCTCTGCTCTTCTGATTCATTTAACAGTAAATAATGATTAGTAAAAAAGTTCTTGTGTTGCGGGAAATTTGGTTTGATAACAAAACACAAATTGTGTTTTTTTTAAGCATATCATGCTCCAAATCCTATGCGCATTTGATTTTATGGTGAATATTGGCACGATAAAAGCAGGGCTTCAAATGGTGAGTTGACAACTTGGCAGGAGGGTGCGACCGACCTCTGGTCCTCACAAGTTCCTACCTCACGCCTCCACGAGTCATATGATCACAAAAGACTGCCAGCTGAAACATGGAGACGCTGGTTGGCGTAGCCTGGGCAATGTTGTCAATCCGACAATAGCGAAGTGAGGGGGTGCGACCGGTACATCATATCATAATTTTCCAATCTCATATCTTTCAGGTCTTCCAGGTCGTCAGGTATTACAAAATAATTTAAAATTTAAAATTCTTTTTTTCATGGCGGTCATACATTGCCTAAATTTTCTGGTTCATAATGGATGCGCAAGTTTGTCTACAATTGCAACAAAACAGCAGTCGGCACACATGTAATTTTCAATTCATATTACAATATACCCTCACTATATATTTTATCTTATAGGACATTGTTTATTCATAGCCTAATTCTGTATATTTCATTACATGTATTACGCCAGAAAGGTAAATTTCTCTCAGGTACCATACAGTTTAGAGAGGAGGTCTTGCGGTTATAGGATGATCATCTTCTGGTAGAAGCATCAGTAAGAATGGGGATCATTTTTCAGCTGTATCTAGCACCGTCGGAGTGGCCTTCTCGAAAGTAGCAATGGATGTATATATAGATGTGTAGATACTAGTATGTGTTATTATATGATGCATGTTTTTTACAAGCTCTAGCATATTTTCATTAATAGAAATGTTGACGACTCTCTCGACCGCTCAACCTTTAATTCCTTCATTATATTTTCCATTAAATGGCGTAATATGACCTTAACATTTCAGTACACGATCATCAACTACTATTTGAGCGGTTCAGAGGAACACAGCTGTTCATCATTATTAATTGCATATCATACATATAATATTATGGAAGAAGTAATAAAATAATTAATAAAATTTTAATTGCTTCAGTTTGGTGATCCGGCCGGTATAATTATTTTATTAAATTATATCAAATAATAATCAAAATTAATAAATGCTCTTCATTCCAGAAGGTTATATATCTATATGTCATGATTAAATACGTAATAATATAATATTATGGTTTTATATACAATTGAATGCTTTATTGATATTTATACCTCAATGAATAACAAGATGACCTTCACATTCCAGAGATACAGTCACCCATCAGTGATACAAAGTGGTACGAAGCTGCATATTATTATTACTGCCTTAATATTATTATTTCAGCAGGTTAATTAATTTAGCTTAACATGGTTATCATAGGCTCGTGAACTCCAACTATTACATAATTTAACTAAATATCCTTATATAATTTTTGCTCTACTATATAATCATATATAACATATTATTATTACATTACATCTATATTTATATAAATATAATAAATACTGGGTTGGGAGGGAGCACCAGGGTATCATTCAACCTGAAACTGGACGATGGTTTGATTGACTGCCTGAGTCTAGGAGGGAACAAACAGTATCATTTCTTATCCTACCGATTCGAGTGTGGTGCTGCGAGTTCTACTCCAACAGTTTCAGGGAGAGTGACGCGCCCTTCTTAACAAGCCATCCTGTAGAAAGCTTAATGAGTATTGCGAATTGTGTTATTCGATTTGTTGGATCATATCGTTGGAAGGAGATTCTTAATTTCCCGTGGATTTCGTGTAAGTGTCTCTGCTTACGGGTCCACCCCTCCGTTTTTGGCCCTTCATACAGCGATAGTGCGAATTCAGATCGGTGGCCCAATTTGATCTTGCTGTTAAGTGGAGCTGCATCCAAGCCAAGGGCTAGAGGGGATGGTGGCTACCATACATACATACAATATTGGCACGATAAAAGCAGAAAATTAATGCGCCTCCGCGATTGTGCGAGTTTACATCAACAAAAACAAAATTGAAACATATATATATAAGATAAATTAATCATGAATTTGCTGAACATTGATGTAATTTAATAAGGTTATATATAAGAATGCCAAAATTGGTCTCTACGGTTCATTTGCATTACATTTGAAATTTGATGTATTTCCACATTTCAATTTTTATATTTCAATATGGTAATTGGAAAATTTCACAGTTTAGCCAAAAAGCCAATTTATCTTCGTAATGGCTACTATAAAACTATTTGGTCATTAAATGACTTTCCTCAATGCCAAATTGCGGTTTATTGCATTTGTTGGAGGCAAAATGGTTTTAAAATGCTTTTTCAACTGACCATAACAAGAAAGTTTGAATGAGTCCTGAGACGGCATTTCAAAACAGCATTTTACGAGTTCACAAAGTCAAAATAAAAGCTTTAATAGGAGTATAAGGAATTTTAGAAACAAGGTTTTAAGATCGTTGTTAGGAAGCTTTGTAGGTTCTCATACACCTGACTTAAATTAAAAATCTATTGGCACCTCTTATTGACATAATAAAACCAAATTGATTTCCGGGGGCCGACCCCGGCGTATTGGTTAACATCCATACCTCTCACGCCTAAGTCACGAGTTCGAATCTCACCCCCGGAGAAGTTGCGAAAATGCCCAAAAGTGGTGTTTGACTGACTACGACGGGAGATGAACCAGCCCGAGTCTGAAAATCTCGATAATCAAGACAAAAAAAATTGATTTCTAGTGCCTTTCCATAAAACTCAATAAAGTTGAATGATTTTGTCAATGTTACTTGGGATTACTCAATAAAAAATATTGAAGATGCCTAAAAAAGAGCAAAAATCAAAGAGGATGATTTGAAAAAAACTTAATGATTGCAAGATCGGCGACGACGTTTACGAGATAGATTTATGATTTTTTTTGAAAGATGCGGAGGCTCATTAAAAAAATCAAGGAAGAGACAAGGACAGAAAGATGCAAATAGAGATGGAATAGAGACAAATAGGTTGAAATTGAAAATATGGAAACATAGGTAAGGAGAGGAGAAATTGGAAAATGAAAATAGGAATAAATTGATGATAAAATAGAAAGAAAGATGGAAAAAGGGATAGTAAAACGTAAAAGAAAAAGAAAAATAGATAAAGCGATTCTGATTTAATGTAATACAATATAATATAATATATATTATTATGTATATTATTATAACATTATTATAATGAAGTGTCATATAATATAATATAATATAACTATACAAGCCAGTTGGTTGGAATAGCTGGACCTGCTGCTGGAGGGTGTTTTTTTCGCCCTTCTAACGGCTGTGAAAAGGTCTACATTCACCGGAAAACTTTCTGTCTTCTCTCTTTATCTCTCTCTCCCATTCTCTCTTTCTCTCTCTCTCTTTCTACTTCTCTCTCTCTCTCAGTTTGGAAACGAATTGTGTTAAAAGGTTGTCTTAGGATACTTTAACTTATGTTTGCTTTAAGTGTACATCATTTAGATTCATAGTAATTTGCAACACTTATATTTTATTGCATAAGGAAGATATTAGCAGATGCAAATCACTAAATATATGCAATAAGAATTCATGAAATGGACAAATTAATTTACAGACATTTTGGAAAAAAGATAGAAAGACGACAAATTGTAAGAAGACTGCTCATAAAACTATAGTTGGCACCGTATTATGAAATGGCATTGATTTATAGGAAAAATCAATAAATATTGTAAAATTTTAAATTAAGAAAGTAATGTAGAACAAAGGACACATTCATTTGGGACATGTAAATAAAGATGGAATAATATTGAGAGAGATGAAATATTGAAAAGCGATTTAAAGTGAAACGAACAAAGAGCGGCAAAACCAAATAGGCAAATAAAAAATACGCTAACATTGATCGAGAAAAAACATCGAGATATGAACTGAAATCGAGACCGAGAAATTAATTCAAAAGAGAAATTAGACTAGGTAAATTTATACTCCATTTATTCACTGCTGCGCAAATTTCGTCAAATGCCACTTGAAAAAGTTTCTCCAGAAAAAGCTTTTCTTTTGACAGATAGGCCTTTTACGTCTGCAATTTACGGACTTCTTCTGGATCGAGTACTCTACTGAAGAAGTCTGTATGTCGGATCTGTCAAAAGAAAAGCTTTATCTCGTGGAAATAAAATAAAAATGTCTCGTGTTTTTAGTAACAGTTTGAAAAACTGTTCCGTTTTTAATTGTTTTTTAAACGAACAAGTGAAGTGTTAATCTAATTTTCTGTAGGTTTTCAATTAAAATCGTTCCACTTATATGCTAGTTAATGTTTTTTAAAAAGCGATAAAAATATAGTGGAAAGAAAAAGATAGATAAAATGAGAGATTAAAAGATGCGAATATATATTTTGTGAACAATTGAATGATAAAGAGATACACAGGTGAATTAAAAGAATCAAAAGTAGTGAGTGTGCTCGAGAGAAGAAAATAATAGGTGAACATTGAAAAACAGATTCTAAATAAAGGACTGATTTGAAAATCTTGAGAATTGAATGTTTAAAAAAGAAAAGAAACATAAAAACGATAAAATTGATAGAAAAATTGGCAAAGGATGGTAAATAAGATAGAAAGATAGTAAGAAAAAACAGAAGCATATAGATAGAAAGATAGAAAGAATGATAGAAAGCAAGAAAGAAAGAAAGATAGGACGAAAGATAGAAAGAAAGGTAAAAGGAAGGATAGAAAAAAAGATAGAAAGAAAAAAAGAAAGAAAGATAGACAGAAACATAGAAAGAAAGATAAATTGAAAGATAGAAAGAAATATAGAAAGAAAGATAGAAAGAAAGATAGAAATAAAGGTAAAAAGAAAGGTATAAAGAAAGATAGGAAGAAAGATCAAAAGAAGTATAGGAAGAGAGATAGAAAGAAAGATACAAAGAGAGATAGAAAAAATAATAAAATGATTGGATGAAGTAGATTGATAGTTAAGTTTTATAATCGATTTTTTTTAAATCAACATAAATCAAAAAGGAACAGCATTAAAAAAAGTGATGTATGGGTGACTTTTAGAAAATCGTCCTTACTTTTATGAAAAAAATTGTTAAAATTGTAAAATCGATTATACATGCTAAAACAATATAATTTTTTTTTTGTTCCTTTATTATGAATTTTCAGCCCTGGCTGGTTCATCTCCCGTTGTAGTACAATACCGTTTGGTATTCGTAACTGTTCGGGGTGAGATTCGAACTCGTGACTTTGGCGTGAGAGGTATGGATGTTAACCACTACGCAGGGGTCGCCCCCCCAATATAAAATTTAAACCTTAAAGGCAATTTGCAAAAAATGGCTATCCTAGAATTGGATGAAATTGAGCAATATATTGAATTTTGTTTTATGAAATCTAGCAATTTTGACATAAACAACTGAACTGCTATTGAGGCATGGGGAAATTCTTCAGATATTATGATAAAGGTTTTGTTTTCCAATTTATTGGTCTTCTTGTAATATACTTCAAAGGTTTGGTAATAAACAGGATCAACCACCTGATTTAATTGTATTATCACTTAAGTTTAAAAAATTAATAATTTAAAAATAAGCCCTTTCCAAATAGCAGCCTTGATTTTTCAAACACTCAAAGACCCTTAAAAAATCCAAATTGTCATTTTAATTTCATTTTTTTCGCTTCTGTGTGGTTTTAGGACCAAATTTATAGTCGAGTTGGCGTGATACACGGTAAAAATAGGATATGAAAAATATGTTGTGAGAAAAACTTGTGCCCATTTTGCAATGTATGGAATACTTTTAGGCAACTATACAGCCAAATTTTGCAAATTGACTTTAAAATTTTATTTTTTGTTTTTTTAGTGTGTTAGAATCAATTTTACAGTTTTTGTTATATTAATTTTTTTTATTAAAGTTAAAATAATATTATTTTTTTCATAAAAGTTAAGACAATTTTCTAAAGGTCACGCATTCATCACTTTTTTGTAAGTCTTTATTTTTGAGTTACGTTGATTAAAAAAAAAACGATCAAAAAACTTAAGCCCTTTTCAAAAGGTAGTCTACACAAATTTAGAGAAAACAAAGTATGCAAAGTTGCTCGAAAAGACATAGTCTACACGTCCACAAAGTTTCATTAGATACTGAGAGGGTGCTGCCAACCACTGGTTGAGTTGGCGTGAAATTCGTCATACGTGGTTGTACACTCCAACCACTTCATTCATGGTTTTCATTTATGACTACTTTACCACACGGTTAAAGTTATGATGCGTTATATTTCTGCAGGCACTTTTGAAAAGACCCTAACTTGTAATGTTTACCTATCCCATACGAGCATCTAGATGAGCTCAACTGAAATATAGGTAAGCTGTTTACACGAAGATTTGGACGAAAGCAGATCTGGAGGTAGTTGGAGAATATGAAGAATCCCCTAGAGAAGGACTTTACACTTCCATAAAGACATTATTTACTTACTGTTACCGTGACTGTTCCATTAGACATATTTACTTACTGTTACCGGAGTAGAAGTTAAAAATAGAGTCTGCTTATAGCAGAGATCCCAAAAACATGAGGGGAATCAAATAGGAAAGCGTCATTGGGGTAGTCTCAGGAAAAACCTAAAATTTGGAGGAAGTTCATAATAAAATATAGACAAAGGCAACAGATAGTTATCCATCTAGTTCATAAAAAAAACAAATAAAAACGGAAAAAGTGAAAAGAAAATAGAACATGGAAACAGAAATCGAAATATCGAAGTATAAATAAGAAAATGGAAGAACAGATCAAAAGAGGGAAAAATATAACGAAAGATGGAAGAACGGTTAGAGATGCTGGAAAGGAAAAGGGAGTATAATATGATGTAATAGAACAGAAAAAAGATGAAAAATTTCGAAATTTATGGAAACAGACATTATCAAATGGAGCAACAAATTGACAGAGAATAATAAAGATGAAAAAAAGAAAGAATGACGAAACAAGAGAGAATGGTTGGAATAGTTCATTCAATTAAAGTTTACATCAAAACATGAAAAAGAGATAGAATGATAGCAAATGAGTAAGAAAAATGTTAAAAACAATGCACAAATTAAAATAGAGAAAGCAAGATAGGACAATAGAACTAGAAACTTAGACAGGCATGATAACTTTGAATTTAAAGCAACAACGAAATTGATTGCGGGTATGGAATCGGCGGATTTCAGTAAAAGGATGAATTCGAAACTTTGAATTTAATAACTTTATTCGAAAGCCGCGTATCGCAACAGGGTCGATCCTTTGCACGTCTGTTTGATTATTTACCATACCTTATCATTCCTACAATCACTTCGAAAAATAGAGTCACTGATAGCGAAATCTGTAATAAAATAGGGCTCGTTCAGAATGTAATCGACTGGTCCTATTTTAAGCAATTGAGGTTGCTTAATCTTTCAGTATAACGTACATAAAGATGGAGAAAGAGTTAGAAAGAAGAACACAGGTATGAAAATATGAGGAAATGAGAGATATGATAAATCGATACTGAAATAGAAAGAGTGATACAGAGAGGAAGACGACAGCTTTAATGATGGGGCGTCGAAATAGAAGATAGAAATAAGACAAAAGAGATAGAGGAAAGAAAATTATGAAAAAAATTGAAAAGATGGAAAAATTAAAAGAAAAGCAAATGAACTGAGAGAGAAATAAATAAATTAGAAGACAGATTAAAAGACGCAATAACATATTTTAGGACTGAAAGTGTGCGAGAGGGGAATGAGAGGACCAAAAATAGGAAGAGTGGGAATGAGAGAAGAAAAGTATGGATGAACATAGAAAAAATGTAGAATGATGAATGGGGCTGAAAATATGGATGCAAAAGTAGAACAAAAGATAGAGGCTGTCGTATTTCTAACAAAGAAATGAGACGAGGGAAAAATAAAAGAGGGAGAAAATTGAGAGAGAGAGAGAGAGAAATATGAATACAAACACTGAATAAAAAACTGTAAATTAGATAAAAAGACAGCAAGAAGGATTAAAATATTCAAATATTGATAGAAAAAGATAGAATTTGAAAAAAAAATTATAGAAAAATATGAAATGGGATTGTTGCAGAAAATTCCTTAAATTTGGTCATTGTAAAAGGTCATTGTAAAATTAGAAGAAAGCATCCATCTAGTTCATCCAAAGAGCAAACAAACAACGGCTATAGTATATATGAAATGCTCGTAGGAAAATCTTAAGTCTTTAAGAAGTTCACAACAAGTTTAGCAGGGTGTGCACTGTTTCAAAAAAAAAAAAACTGTTGGAAATTTTGCGGTTGGGAATTCAGAGGAGGCCCATAGAAAGATCTGTTTGATGTTGGTTGGTTTTGGGAGCACCTTAGAACTCATCGAAAGAGGTTCATATGTCTTCAAAATAGCAAACTATCGAAAACTATGAACGTCATTCCAGACTATGTTTATAAAACTAAGTGAAATCAAATGAGCATATACATGCTCATTCATGCAGGTTTTCAAATTACAGATTATAGAATTAATGAAGTTCTTCCTTGGCTCAGGCAGAAACACCATGCTGGAGATGGCTGGGAAAAAAACTGGACTCCATTCCATTCAACGGAACAAATGCAGTTGCGTAGAATTGTAAGTTTCTCGTTTGTCCAAGACAGTTTTAATGGTCCTTTAAACAAAATTGAACATTTCAATTTGTTCTTCATGCAAACGCTCCTCAACGATTAAAGTCGATCGTGCCTGATTGTTGAACTGTTTATGGCATAACAAATTGTTCATTATTCGAGGATAGAAACATCAGGCGACGTCTATGAAAAACGTCTTGATAATTTGAATTCACATCTGCGCCTACCCACCCAGGCAACGTTATTCCATCCATCGTAATTGCAACTATTTCCTTCAAGTCCACAATGTAATACAAATACAGCACCGAACCGATCTCCCGGTGTGCTACACGTACATGTCAATCTCACGCTCCAGTTGCGCCCTTCATCGGAAAGACAATCCCTTCACGTCCGTTTGCCGGCGCAAAATGTCTCTTTCGATTCTTACAAGATTGAAGAGAACAGAAATACCTATACAAAAAAAACGCATCACGAATCAAGCGTAAAGTAATCACAAGTAATCACGTTCCAGATCACTGGTTTCACACATCTACAACCAATAAAGGGGTTGCGGAGGGACATCGGTGTGGAATGGAATTGCAGTGACAACCCGGCCTCTCATTGCTGCGCTTCTCGAGGGCATTTCGCGTTCACTGTTGTTCGAGCGAAAAAAGAAAAAAAAATGGAAAAACAATCGAATCGATCACTCGATCGATTCTCGACACATATCGAAAAACCATCGCTCGGGAGACTTAGAGCAACTGACGATAATTGACGATTGGCATGAAAATGACACCACTTCACTTTGGCTGTTAACCCGGCTACGGTCCCCGCCCCCCATCCACCCGGTGCCACCACCGGAAAGCGATCGATCCTGGTCATTATACTGAAACAAAGGCATTTTAAATCACTCAATATTCGTGAAATTTATTGATTTCGTCCGGTTTCGGTTGTGTGGGAAATGGGGAAGAAATTACCCCGACCCAAGTCTCTCCAAACACTCCCGGCAGAATTTCTCCGATGACGTAGCAAGGGAACTAATGTACATATGTTCAATTCTGGCTCCTCGCTACTGCACTTCCCGAGCGGAACTGAAAGTGGGTGGTGCCGGGAGGAGGAGAAGCAAACCACAACGGAACTGTTCCAGATGTTGCGCGTATAAATCTGCGGCCGATCCCAGCCAGCTCCCGACTGCACGCTGCACGATCCGGCATGGGTGGTGGGTGAATCGATGAAGACGAAACAAAAAAAGCTAGTAATAGCAAATAATAATGAAAGGTAATGAGTTTGGCATTTAACATTTTCCGTTGCACTCGTTGTTGGTGTATGACTTCCACCACTACCATCACCACGGACCCGATCAATTCCGCACCCAACCACGACGGCAGTAACAACAACGTGGTAGGTGGCAGTCGAGCGGCGGACGGTGTCGCGGTGATCTCGAGAGAAATCAGAGAGAAAGAGAAGTGTAATTTTAATGTCGAATGTACGGTGGGGGTGGGGGGCGGGAGGGGATGGGACGGGATCGATCGGGTCGAGTGCTGGTCTGGCGTTTGCTCTGCTTTTCCATTCTCGGGAAGCGGCAGAGTTTTTCCCCAGTGCGAAATGGCAGCTTGGCAGAGTTCTTTGTGTCTTATGGGAAGATGGATTGATGCTTTCCATCTGGAAGAATGTGGAGGACGACTGGAAACAGATGGAATTCGTGGAATGCTTTGTTGACATAAATTTTCTTGTTGATTATTAATTAGCGGAGTTAGAAAGCAGTGTGAGTGGGTTGCATTCGTGGTTAACTGGAAGAACATTTTAATGTGCGATTGTCTAGTCGGCAAAGACGTGATTTATCATAGCAGATAAGGCACGTTTGATTCTCGGTTAGTCTGGAAAAAAATCCGGATTGTGTAAATGAAAATGCTCATAATTTATTTATTTATTATTTGACGTCAGTCACGAGTAGGCCGTTTAGTTATAGTAATATAACATGTTTTGTCACTTAACCTTTCAGCACTCGCGCCTACTTCTGAAACACGAAAAATCACGCGATGTACTTTGTACAACACATTCCTTCCCGGAATGTCTCGTGATACGGACAACATAGGATTCTCTCCCTCTACGTGGCGCTAGTGTTCTAATTGTTTTCAAGAATATGCTATATTTTGTTATCTAGACCAGAATGAATGTTTCCATCTTCGACAATGTTGTTCGGTGGGTCAGGACCTTCTGAATGGAAACTAGCAGTTCAAAATTTTCCCTTTACGCGGTTCTAGTGTACCAGTGTATTTCCTGAAGGTGCCATACCTGGGGACCCTGTGTCAGTGTCTGTTTTTATCACTGATTATCATACGCAATGATAGGTATTTCGAGTTGGTGTAGATGAATTGTATTTGTATTGAAAATCTCATTATGCTTCTATGACTACCCGAGCAGAACCGAATAGCTTGATAACTGGCCTTGGTATTGAGGAGCTCAATTAAGAGGTAAAATACCTGAGGATAATACCATAAAATTGTTCCTATAATGTTATGCGAACACCTAATTGAGGTAAGACAATACCAAAATAGTACCTCTAAGGTATCCCCAGGTATCCAATATAACAAGTTTTGTTATTCGAGAGATATTTTGCTTGCAATTCTTAGGTATTTTACTTAGGTATTTTACCTCTTAATCTGAGCTCTTTAATACCAAGGCCAGTTAGCAAGATCAAAATTTCAGCTTGAGTTTCCAGCCCAACTTTGTCGAAATCGCAAGTGGTCGTCAAACATCAAAAAGTAATTTTCAATTTAACCAAAATTATTAAACTATTGTAACCTACCGATCTGAGCCTCAAAAATTACATATCAAGTTCTACATTTCAAAAAAATGTTTCTTAATTTTATACTCAAAATCATCTCCACCTAGTTTAAATTGAATATTGATATGTATTGACAACAGCACAGTCGACAATGAACATCCATCGACCAATGAACAAAACCACATAACGACTTCAAAACTCTGCGGTTGCTCTGGTCAAGACAATACTGTCATTTCAAAACTCAAATCCACGAACATAGTTGATCTGTCCGTTAAGGTTGTCTTCTTTTTCAGCTCATTTGAGTGTCGATTAATTTATTTTTACTGGCTCTGATTTTGACCATTTGGATGTTTTCTTGGGATATTTTTTTCAGTGGAACAAGACCTTTTGATTTTCATTACGGGGCGCTGGTGTGCAATTGAGTTTCCAAACCAAGCTGTGTTTATATCTTCGATCTTTTCATTGGCGAATACCAGTCCGACACGCAGCGCTAGCGTGCTTGTACATTTTTGATATACTGGATCCGTCTCAAATGCAAGACTGTTAAGTTGGGTCAAGACCTTTTGAATTGTGACAAGTGCTTTAGAATATTTGCAGTGCTTGGCGCTAGTGTGCAAGTGGTTTTCATGACTAACGTATACCATGGTACTTGAACTGGTCATTGAAAATGTTGTTCAGTGGATCAAAACCCTTCGATTGATGACCAGTTGGTAGAATTTTCTCGCTACGTGGCGCTAGTGTGCTTTAAATTTTTCCTAATATGCTATATGTTGGTATTCTGGTCATGTAAAAGGTTTCAGTGTTCAACAAAGTTAATCAGTAGGTCGATACCTTTCGACCCAGTTAAGAATTTTCTTATTGGGTGTAACAAGTGTTCAAGTAATTTTCCGGAAAATGCTACATCTTAGGATTCTTTCCATTTTGAAGGTTTATGTCACTGACAAAAATGTTTAATGATTCGAAACTTTTTGATTGATGACTGGAAGCTCCGAATTTCTCTGATTTTTCCTGACTATGCTAGAACTTGCGAGCCGGATTAAATAGTAGGGTTTTTTTTTTTCGTAAGTAACCATAACCTTCTAACGGGTCAGTACTGTATAAATATTCTCGTAAGGTAGCGTTAGTATGCTATTGATTTTCTAAAATGTTTTGTCTTGGAATCCTGACTATATACAACCTTTCTATCGTCGGAAAGCTTGTTCAATTGGTCAGGACCCTTTGATTGGTGACTATCAGTTCAGAATTTTCAAAGTATGTGGAACTAGTGTGGAGATGAACTTCGGAATATAACCAAGTATCCAACAACCAAGAATTCGTCTTTGTGCAATATATGCTTTCATCCAGCTTATCCTAAAATCCTGCTTTCAAAAACCACCACATGCTAAGTTTGATTTCATTTGCTTGATTAGCTCTCGAGTTATGTAGAAACTTGAAATTTATTTGTATGGGAGAACTCCCCTTCCAGAAAAAGGAGGGTTCTTCAACCACAATTGAAACATTTCTTGTCTTCAATAACCACCAAATGTCAAATTTGGTTCCATTTACTTGATTAGTTCTCGAGTTATACAGAAATGTATGATCTCATTGGTATGAGAACCCTTCCCCCCTCCCAGAAAGAAGAGCAGTCTCGAATCATCATAGAAAAAAATCCCGCCTCCGAAAACCCCCACTTGCCACATTTGGGTTCATTTGCTTGATAAGTTCTCGAGTTATGTTGAAATTTCTGTTCAATTTGTATGTATGAGAACCCCTCTTGCAGAGAGGGGAAGGGTCTCAAACTACCATTTAAAAAAAATTGCCTTAAAAAACTACCACATGCCAATTTTGTTTCCGTTTGCTTGATTAATTCTCGAGCTATGCAGAAATTTCTGTTTCATATGTATTAGAGCCTGCCCCCCCACCCCAACAGGGAGGGGAGGGCTTTGAAACTATCATAAGATCTTTTCCTGGCCTCAAAAACATCTGCTGTGCCGGCGTCGGTGGTGTAGTGGTAAGCGTGACTGCTACTGGCAAACCAGTGGGTCTGGGTTCAATCCCAGTCGACGTCGGTGGTTTTTCTGAGGCGAAAAAATCTTGGTCACGTCTTCCTTCGGAAGGGAAGTAAAGCCGTTGTTCCCGGCTCATAGTCATGAGTCGTTAGGTAGAGTCCAGGTGGTGGAATCGTCTCCCTGGCGTCGGTGATTGTCACCATGTGAGGAAATAGGCCGACGGAAAAAAATAAGAAAAAAAATACCTGCATACAAATTTCCACGTCCATCGGTTCAGTAGTTACCAAGTCTATAAAGGTTTGACTAACAAATAGAAATTCATTTTTATATTTATAGTTATAGTTCAATTTCACTTCTCTCTTTTCCTATTAAAGACTCCTTCTCCTTCGTTGGCACTTTCTCGTTTTCCATATTTTTCCTTCATATTTCAAATATACTTCAAACATTTTTTCAATAACTTCCTCCTTATGGCTTTTATCATGACTTTTTAGTTTTATCTTCATTTGCGACAAACTTCAAGGAATTTCTTCATTTCTTCTTTTTCTCTTAATTTTTTTTTATTTCTTTCCGTTATCTTCTTCTTCGTCATGTTTTCTTTGTTATCTTCCACTTCATCATTTTCTTCTCTGTCAAGGAGCTCTTAGTCGTGTTTTCCTGTTTTCTCCCTCTCCATTATCTTTCTATCTCACTCTCCGTCATGCTCTTCTCCGTCGTTTTCCACTCCATCATTTATTTTTATAACTATCTTTGGAAAATGTGTACTCGCACACGTTAACAGGTATAGATGACTGTTTTGTATTTTTTTAAACCAAATTGTAAGCTTATGCTGTTTGAGGGATTCTTTAAACCAGTAGTGAGCCGTCTGGTTGAACGTCAAAAATGTCTTGAAATGCGGTTGAAGCTCATAGTTTTTAAACTTAGCGGGATTTTAGATTACTGGTAATTCCCTGAATTTTATCGGCCTTTCTGAATACTGGGCGATGCTCACGAAAATTTGAAGTTGAAATTAACGGCATTTTTGAATTTATAACTTTGCTATAACTTTGCTATATATTGATGGCTAGTGATCCAGGAGTCTATATCTTTAAATGTTATCAGATCGGCGTTGTTTTTGTTAGTAAGTCTGATTGATTTGTTGTTCAATGTTTAATTAACTTAAAGATTAATCGTCCTGCTCAATCAAACCTTCGTGAAGGCATGTGGCGGAACCATCATCGTCACCATCATCTTCTTTTGTGACCAAATTCTTTCCTTAATTTATTCTATTTACCTTCAACATTTTCTGTTTTTCTTCCGTCTTATTTTAATCTGTCATGATTTTCTTTCTTTTCTTCTCTTACATCATCTTCATGTCCGTCATGTCTTCTTTTTCTCCCCTCTCGTTATCTTCCACCTCATCATCTTCTTCAATGCCATCTTTCTCTCCGTTATCTTCTTCTTTGATTTTCCTATCCGTCATGATTTTCTCTTTTCTTCTTCTCTTTCATTGTCCCCTACGTCATCTTTCTATCTTCCAATCCGTCATGCTTTTCTTCATCTTTTTTCTCTCCATCACTTAGTTTTGTCCCTATCATAATATGCTAAAAATGATTTCCTTCGTTTCCTTCTTATTTTGTTCAACAGAACATCTGTTCCGTCATATTTTTCTTCCTCTCAACCATTTTACTCGCCACCTTCTTCTTCGTTTACTTCATTTTCACTATGGTTCTCTCCATCATCTTCATCATGTTTTCTGCTCTCTTACTCTCCATGATCTTCCTCTCCGTCATCTTTCTCTCCACCATCTTTCTCCCCGGTATGCTTTTCTTCGTCTTCTATTATTCTTCAAGATGTTCTTTATCTTTTCCGTCATCTCCTTCTCCGTCATCTTCCTCTCCGGCATCTTCTTCTCCGGCATCTTCCTTTTACCAATTTTTCTGTTTCCTTGCTAATGTCTTCCCGTTTCGTTCCTTTTTATTTTTCATTTTTCATATACTTCTGTTTTCTTCCTGTTCTGTGATTCTTCTAATTCACTTCGGTGTTCGTTATTTAACAATTTCCGGTAAATTTTATAATCATGTAGATACTTCTGTTTAGCAGCTGCTTTTTAGTTAGTCGCTGTTGATGGCTTTTCGTTAGTCGCTGTTGTGTGTATCAGAGAGAGAGAGAGAGAGAGAGAGAGAGAGAGAGAGAGAGAGAGAGAAAGAGAAGGGGCGGGGGTGTGGAAGAGGATATAATTTTTAACCAGTATATGAGTTTCTCTTTTATTTAATGTTTAAGTTCGCTCAGCACCAAGCATAAAACTTGATGAAGATTATTGACCTTTCTTTTTGAAGCACACAGCGATGAAAAAAACCAATCCATCATTTATGGGTTTTTTTTTTGCATTAGGGTGAAGGGTGAATCTAACATTGAGCGATTCTCTCGGGTCTCGCTCTCTTTCATTTATTACAGCGCCATTCCATTATAAAATTTTCGAGGGATCTTTTAGTACAGATTGTTACACAACAGTGTTGGCTAGCATACTCTTCAAAAAGTAGAATTTTAAACATAAAGGTGATTGAAATATGAATGAAAGAGAAAGTAATCAAAGAGAGTCTCTCCCCTAGATTTGCGCATGGAAGAGAAACGAGAGCATGCTCTAATACTATCCTTCGCTTCAGCGGCTCTCCATTGTGCTGAAGATTTCAGAGCGTCACACTTTGAGAAGTACAGTGTGCCATTTAGAAATGAAATAGGCTGCCATTTTATTCACAGCTTGCTAGCCTTCGGATATTTTCCAAGTGCTGAAAGCTTCGGAGTGTTTTAGTTATTACGGTTTTTAAATTATTCAACCTTTTGCTACCCAAGTAGCCACAAGCATTACATTATTGTCGTTAATGCTAAATTAACATCGTTAATGCGGGATTTCATCTTTTCAACAGTAGTCCAAGTAATGAAGCGTTAAAGGGTGATACGGTCAAAATTTGGTCAAGGGAAAACGCGTGTAAATCGGTGAAATCGTTTATTTAAAAAATCAAATTAAATTTCTTTTTCAAGTTCAATTAGTATAAAATTCAGGAAAAATATTCAGTTAGGCTTCCGCTTTTCCAAATCCGAATTGCCGGGCCTTACGCTTGACCCCTGCCATCAGATTTTGTACAGCCACCTTGTCCACCTTCTTCGCCGCAGAAAGCCAGTTTGCCTTGAACTGCTGCTCGTCCTTAGCAGTTTTTTGGTCTTCTTTAGGTTCCGCTTGACAATAGCCCAGTATTTCTCAATTGGGCGGAGCTCTGGCGTGTTGGGAGGGTTCTTGTCCTTGGGAACCACCTGCACGTTGTTGGCGGCGTACCACTCCATGGCCTTTTTACCGTAATGCAAGATGCAAATCCGGCCAAAACGGTACGGAACAACCGTGTTTCTTCAGGAAAGGCAGCAGACGTTTATTCAAACACTCTTTCACGTAAATTTCTTGGTTGACAGTCCCGGAAGCTATGAAAATGCTGCTTTTCAAGCCACAGGTACAGATGGCTTGCCAAACCAGATATTTCTTTGCGAACTTTGACAGTTTCGTGTGCTTGAAAATATCTGCTACCCTTTCGCCTTCCTTTTGCCGTATAAAACTCCTGTCCCAGAAGCTGCTCGTAGCTCGGCTTTGGCGTAGGTTTCGTCGTCCATTACCACGCAGTCAAACTTCGTCAGCATCGTCGTGTACAGCCTCCGGGATCGCGCTTTGGCCGTCGTATTTTGTTTATCATCGCGATTTGGAGTCACTACCTTCTTGTAAGTCGATAGTCCGGCTCGTTTTTGGCTCGATGCACGGTTGTAGACGATACACCCAGCTTATTTGCGGCATCTCGGAGAGATAGGTTAGGGCTCGCTTGAAACTACCGGGCAACTCTCTTTGTCGTCTCAGCGGCTTCCGGTTTTCGATTCCCGGCCGTCGGCTGTCGACAAACGTTCTCAAACACTTTAATTACATTTGTAACGGTTGATTTGGCAACTTTTAGCGATTTTGCCAACTTTGCGTGCAGTAGCTCGGATTTTCGCGATGCGCTAGTAAAATTTTGATACGCTGCTCTTCTTGCTTGGACGGCATTTTGACAACTGAAGAGTGAATTCCAAAATCAAAATAGGAGCAACATTTTACACACACACACACCTTAAAAATGAGAGGTGTTCAGGTTTTTTAAATGCAAAATTGAAAGAAATACGTCAAGTTGATATTGACCAAATTTAGATTCGCTTCAAGAATATTGTAATGCATTACTAATATCTTATGGCATAACAAAAGATTTGACATTAGTTCGGTTTTGGTGGGGCTCTTTTGAGCTTTAATCCAACTTCGATGATGAACGTAATGCATATGCCCTATATATGCATGCTATTATAGCCTCGAGGTTACTTTGGTAGTAGTCTAAGTCTAGAGTGTTTTATGATTCAATATATTTTCTGTGAGAAGGGTAAAAATATCTACCATATAACATTTAGGAAAAATTACAACATATCGTCAGCATTATATTCATCAAGTACGAATATGAGCTCCACAGCTTTGAAAATAACAGCCGATGTAAATACGTTCAATTGATAATTTGTTCTAGGATTCATTCGAACCAGTGAGATAAGATTACCGGGGCATATACACTCCCGTTTCATTTTACTCAATTTTTTAGTACAATTGTAGGCTATCTTTTTTTCTCTCACGAAAATGTTATTCAATTTCCGTAACAAGTGGATCTACTCATAAAATTGAGAAGATCCACTTTTTACGAAAATAAAATAATATTTCCGTGAGAGAAAAATAGATAGATTACAATTGTACTCAAAAATCGAGCAAAATGAAACGGGAGTGTAGACTTAACTCTGGAGCTGTCAAGTTGTTACCGGGTTGGTGTTCACTCAGCATAAAGGAACAGTGCTGCAAGATAAAACAGTCCAATTTGCCGTTCGCTTGGATGGCAATCACTTTTATCAAAATAACTTTTTCCACAAGCGTCGGATCGTTTTGCAGTTTTCGAAGAAAAGTTTCCTTGGAATGATTTGATCTCTCAAGGAGTGATTAGATTGATATATTTTTAGAGGAAAACGGGTCACTTTGCCAGATTATAAATTAAAAACGCGGATGCCAAAATATAGTTTTACTGATTAAGCAAAAAATTTACACAGTTATTGTAGGTTCTAAAAAGCTGTAAAAATCTAAGTGGAACGAAAATTTATTCCTTTCATATACTCTTGGCCCTGGCTAGCTCATTTGTTGTTCCCGCCACGTTGATAAAGGGTGTCCACGATGAAATTGCCACACACAAAATTGATTCGCAAAATTCGAGTTTTCATCCGATTGCCATCACATTTTCAGGGATTGAGAAACAACTATTAAACTTCATTTTACCATTTTACTCGTATTTTATTTACAGTCCATACGCAAATACCCGCACCTTGGCCTTAACCCTGGCCATAAGATTCTGCACAACCTGTGAATCAACCGTTTTTTGCATGTAAACCCATACTTTCTTCAGTTCCTCGACTGTCTTCACTACCTTAGGTCGTTTAAGAAGGTGCTGCTTCATAATCGCCCAGTACTTCTCGATGGGGTGGAGCTCCGGAGTGTTGGGAGGGTTGAAGATTTTCGGCACGAAATTGACCTTATTGTCCGCATACCACTTCAGCACGTCCTTGAGTAGTGGCATGAGGCCAAATCCGGCCAGAAGATTGTTGGGACGTTGTGGGCCTTCAGAAGAGGAAGCAGCCGCTTCTGGAGGCACTCTTTTATGTACACCTGTCCGTTCATCGTGTCCTGGGTCACGAAAGGTGCACTCCGCTTCCCACACGTGCAGATGGCTTGCCAAACCAGGAATTTCTTCGCAAATTTGGACATCTTCTGAGTGCGGACATGCTCCGGAACGCTGAACTTATCCTTGGCCGTGAAAAACTGGTTGCCGGGGATCTGTTTGAAGTCGGCCTTCACATATGTTTCGTCGTCCATGATGCAGCATTCAACTTTCGTCAGCATGTTGAGGTACAACTTCCTGACACGGGTTTTGGCGGACTTGTTCTGCTTCTCGTCGCGATTAGAGGCCTTTTGTACCTTGAACGTTCGAAGCCCAGCCTTAGTTTTGGCCTTCTGGACAAAACTTCGGCTTAGGTGCAGCTTCGTAGCCACATCCCGAACGGAGGCGTTCGGATTTCGGTTGAAGGCCCCAACTACGCGGTTGTGATTTTTGGTGTTGTACGGAATACTTTTTCCTTCACTTCTGGGCTTCCGATCGGTAGTCAACCGTTTCTCGAACCGCTTAATCACTCGCGACACCGTGGAATTCGCGATTCCCAACGTTTTAGCGATGGAACGATGCGAGAGATCCTTGTTCTCGTGATGAATGCGCAAGATTTTATCACGCACGAGCTGTTCTTTCGACTCCATTTCCGCGAGTTTTGATCACAGGACTTTAAAACTTGCAGGATGTAAATAATGCACTATGAACTAAATCCACCCAAATTTTCATTAAATTCTACCCAACGGTTAAAAAGTTAGAGCAATTTCATAGTGTGGCAATTTTATCGTGGACATCCTTTAATAACATTTCACGGGTTTCTCGGAAACGACTGTACGGATAATTCGATGGCGTAGTAGTGATTGGAAATCCTGTTCCTCCACTACCATCTTAAACAGCAGAGTTCCACACAATTCCAACTATGCATCACTGAAGTTGTATGCATGGCTTGTTCTCTTCATGATATAAAGTAGCTGGTTGCATAAATCCATGTTTGATTATTCTTATACCAAACTGCACTTTTCCATGCAATTTGAACAAAATTTTAATTAATTAAAAACACAATTTTACGCCGCATAAAATATCCATTCGTCAGGTTTTTAGAGCACTCCAACGATTTCACCGCAATTTACTTTTCTTTTTTTTCTGCTGTGGTTATTTTCTCACACGACAACAATTAAATCACAATTTTTGCTTCCAGTTTGGCACAATCACATACACGAGATAGCACCCCTCCCGGCTGTGTTGATAAAGCTACATTCAAAACTGTTTTGTCCACCAACACTTCCTGTTTGCATCTTTAAAACCAAAATATGTATAAAGTGGCCCACTCTGTAGACAATTGTGAAAACAAATTAATAAAACCGTTATAGGACCTTAGAGATTTTGAGAATTTTCTAGTGAAAGATGGTATGACCTCTTGAGAACCTTAATAAAACCTCTTGGCTGCCATGCAAACCAGTATACGGCCAAATGGCCACAGCTGTCAAACTTCTCGGTGATATCGTGGTTGTTTTTTGATTTTCTGCTTTGTTCGATTCTCTGCTCATCTGATTCATTTGGCAGTAAATAATATCTAGGAAATAAGTTCTAGTGTTGCGGGAAATTTTGTTTGATAGTAAAATATCCAAAACAAATTGAGTTTTGTCACAACATATCATGCTCCAAATCATATGCGCATTTAAATTTTGTGGTGAATATTGGTACGATAAGAGCCGAAAATTATTGCGCCTCGGAAATTATGCGCGTTTACAACAACAAAAACTAAATTAAAACAAATATGTGCGATAAGTTAGTCATAAATTTCCTGAAAATTAATGGAGTTCAATAACGTTTTAAAAAAAAAATGCCAGAATAGGTCTTTAATCTACAATTCATTTGCATTACATTTAAAATTGGTGCCTTTACTTTTCCACATTTCAATTACTACTATAAAACTATTTGGTCATTTGGCGACTTCCCTCAATACCCATTTACGATTAATGCAGTTACTGTAGGCAAAATGGTTCTAAAATGCTTTTCAACTGGCTTAAATGAGATAATATGAATGAGTCCTAAAACAGCATTTAAAAACAGCATTTTACGAGTTCATTAAGTCACAATAAAACCTTTGATAGGAGTAAAAGGAAAACAAGTTTTTAAGATCGTTGTAAACAAGCTGTGTAGGGTCTCATAAACCTGACTAAGATATGCAACCTATTGGCACCTCTTGGTACGATAATAAAACCAAATTGATTTCTATTGGCTTTCATAAAACTTTACCAAAACTTAGTAAAGCTGGATCGTTTTCGTAATGTTACTTGGGTTCTGTCTCCAGTTTGAGAATCCCTGATAAAACGTATTACGAATGTTTCATACAATATACGAGACATTTGTTCTATGTACAAAATCCATGATTACGAAACGCGTGAAAGCTATTTAACGAAAATAAATTTTCAGTGCGCAGTTTGTGCTTCCGGTTTTCTTGAAATTTGCAAAATAACGGAACGGCAAACCGAAATTTTACGGGAGAAAAAAAAACATTTGCTTCCATCTTCTAACTAAGCACACTTCGATCTTAACTCGATGATAGCAGAAAATCGATAAATTCAAATTCGAAAAAATATATTCTCATATTGTTCACCTCGAATGTATTAAGGCTTGTTCGCGACAAAATCTGAACAGATTAAATTTGGAATAAAACAAATTTGCTGTTAGTTCAATTTGCTATATATACCATTCCAAAACATCTTTGGCGTAGTGACAAGATGCCAAATCAGGCCAGAATAGCGAAGGAGCGTCGTGGCTGCGTAGGAACGGTCGCTTCTTAAGGCATTCTTTATTCTTCGTGTTGAAGCTTTGGCTTACTCGACCACAGCTGCATATTGCCTGCCAAACCAAATATTTTTTTTGGGAAACTTGGCCCTATTTCTTCTGGTCCTGAATTTGCTCCCTCTCACGTCGTTCCGATCTCGCGCGCAGTATGATAAGACACATCCGGAAGCTGCTGAAAGTCTTCCAGCACACGCAAGTTTCATCGTCCATTATCACGCAGGAAAACTTCGTCAAAGATTCGCGATACAACTTGCGAGCCCGTGCTTGGAAATATGCTTCACCTCCGCGTTCTTCTGGTGGATCCTGAGATCCATTTTTGTTTCTCTCCCAGCTTCTCTGGCTGATGTCGAACGTGTATCGAAAGATTTAAGATCGTTGTAGACAGTGCTTGCAGGAAAATCAAGTTTTTTTATGACAGATCCGGATTTTCATTGCGACCGCACTTGCTTCGACGCCATCATTGATCTAAAAGCTTGTATTATCACCAACAATTGATTTTACACAATGAACAGACATACGTTCATCAGTTTGCAAAATATTTCACGCGTTGATGAAGTATTTTCCGTGATATACGTATATAGGGGTATCCAGATTTTGTTGCGAACAAGCCTTAAATTGTACATAAAATAGGAGTTAAAAGTCTAAAAATAGGTTTGCTCATCATCGAGTTTCAAGTTCTTTAGACCGGCAGCGTAGATCAGCTCGTTTGAAAGTCGTTCATGATCATGATTACCACATCATTGCCAGTCATAACTAGTAAGTTTTAGAATCCTGTTTGCGCACAAACAATAATTTTTGGATCTGGGGGTCATACACTGATTTTTAGGAACCAACGTTTGCAGTCGCTGATATCAGCTGAATTTATTATTCCATCACGGTAGGTCGTTCAGTGTACATGTGTACGAGACAAGTATGGGAAGAGTATCAGAATTTAAAAAAAAAACAATATTTTCCCACTGATAAGGTCAACTCGATCTTCGCATTCATGGGTGATCCCCCACATTGCTTCAGGTCGAAATTTCGCTCCACTTTGTACGAGCTGGCTCTGGAAAAAAACTCTCAACACCATAAAGAGGGTGAACCACCATTCAACAACACCGATAATTACCATCCTGAGATGCAAAAAGAGGACCATTTCCACATTGCACTTCATGTTCGGTTTTTGACGGTACCGACTGACTGTTGCCATCGGCAACACAAACCGTCAATTAATTTTGTTCGGCCTTTTCAGTGCCCCGGAGCCACAATAAAATGATAAAAGCGATTATTTCCATTAATTATGATCTTTAATTTCCACCGAAAAATGGCCGATGAAAATTACATTTTTGACGAGACCCGATACCGTTCGATGAGATCAGGTTGCATAACCACTGCACGGAATTTCACCTCGACCCACCGCGGCCGGCCCTTCGTGAACCACGCACTCTTCCATCGTTGACGCGCTTCAGCTCCGGCCTCGTTCTTTTACTCTTTTTTTTCGAGGGGAACCGTGTAATCTCTTTGTTGCCAATAATTAGCGCTGATCGGTGGCCATTAAGATTTTTCTCATCAAGATTACGGCTTCGGGGCAGGTGGTTGCTTCACCGAAACGAACAAAAAAAAAAAAAAACTTGGATAGACGGTCAGTAGCTGAATGGTCTGTTACTTTTCATGTGAGTATCATTTGGGTAGAATCGACAACAGCATCTGTTGTGGGATGGGTGTTTGTGGATGGAAAAAATGGCAAATGGCAATCACCACACCACACAGGGGATAATTAGATCACGGTTTGGTAAATTCATTTGTTTTTCGTTGAAATGGTTTTTGAAGTGTCGTCGCCCCCAACTTCGCGGTTTCGAGGCTTGCTGAGATGCTTGGATTTGAAAACGGTTTTGTTGTTTTCCGTCAGTCGATTTTCAATGTTTTCCAGTTTCAAAATGAGTGAAATGAAATCAGTTTCCGGAATGTACGATTGTCATCAGAATCATAAATATTCCAAGAATCTTGCCAAGGAGAGTTAACACGTAAACAGAACGTCAACCATCCGGGTGCTGCTGTTGGGATTAGAGCATACGGACTCCCTCATGATCCATCACACAGTCGAAGCCGCAGCATCCGCGCGCGAAAGGTATAAGAAAACCAACGGACGGAAAATTATTGCAATCATGATAGATGATCACGACCGTGCGGATGCGATAACAACGGGGTCCCTCCACCTCTTCCCAAAAGACGGACGTGCGGCCGAAGTTCATAAGAGGAAACCGTCATCCTCCCATCAGATGATGCTGGAAGCCGCGTCGCCACCGCCACCGCTTCATCAAACCAACATCAACAGAAAATACTCAACCACAACAGCAACATCAACAACATCGACGACCCAAGATGACGGCACTTTTTAGGAGAAGTCACTCTCGGTGGCGGCAGCATCGCGATCTGAACTCGTGAACTGATGGAGGGTCTTATGAGAAAAGAAATCCCCGCAACCCTTGAACATTCTCGCCTTCCCCCGCCACCGCTCGATACCGCGCTAATGGTCATTGAGGAACACGTGGTACCCGCCGTCACCTCTTTCGGCAGCTTGGTCCAAAGATCGCGAGATTTGTTTGGAATATGGGCGGAAGATGTTGACGAAGACGCTGACGACGTTGAGCAACCATCATCGTGCCGGAGCTGTTGTGTCATTTTAACGGTAGTCGGAGCAATAGAGATTTCCTAACCGTTGATTTCTCTTTTTCTCGAGAGGACGGTACTTTGCATAGCGCTGCTGCCTAACGATGGGATGTTTACGGCATCTTCTGTTCGCTGGGGGTTGTTTTACTGGTTTGGGTCGAAACTCGGCAAAAGGAGCACTTTCGATTGGGTGCAAAGTTTAACGGTGTGCTGAGGATGGTGTTGTAATATGGAAAATGTATCGACTTTCTTGAAGCATTTCCACAATGGTTTCCGCTTAGTTTGTGAACTGTTGGCATCAACATGAATGCCAACTCTGGTCAGTTTTCATCGATCACGAAAGTCCAAAAAAATGTTTTTTTCCGGCTGTCGCTGTCCAATCAATTTGTAAGCGATCATCTCTTACCCTCCGTAAATGACCACCGACCAGGGATGCCATATTTACAGACATGTCTGTAAATTTGCAGACTTTTTATTTTTGCTGCAGACTTTTTTTTTAACGATGCAGACATTTAGCAGACATTTTATTTATGTTGCAGACTTTTACAGACATTTGAAATTTTTTTTGAATTTCAAATAAAGGTGTTCTCTGTAGTTCGGTAGAACAGTGCAGACGATACGGTAAGAAGCTTTGTTGAATTATTTTAAAATATCGTAGGTATCATTCAAAGTAGAAATCTTTGAAGAAGCCGAAGCGGTGGACCATTTGGAGACACAAAGGGGCCCGGAGATAAGTATCGTATAGGCCCTTTGCGAGGGTAACATGGAGTCCCTACTTATGGGAATGTTCAATCCCACGCGTGTTCAATCCATAGCGAAAAATTACTGTAAAAGTATGGTAATATTGATCCTTTGCCATTAAGTCACAACGAAAATCAATGTTCACAACAATACAAATGATATTTGAGAAATTTACCGTAAAAAAGGGTTTGCTGAGTATTTTAACCAAGAAGCACTCATATCTACTATCTACTAAAGGGCGAACACGAAATTATTGCGACACCGAAAATGTCATGCCAATTTTCTTATAATGTTTAGAATCAAACCAAAATTTTAGGGTAGTTTTATGCATATATTTACTTCAAAAATCAAAAGAAAAGTTAATCGATGGAGCCTTGCGTGTAAAATTGAACGCATTTTCGCTTGACGCCCTCCATCAAAGTCTTTACAGTGTCATCCGGTACCAGTTTCTCAGTTTTTTTTCCATTTTCTTATCATGTCCGTCTCGTCTTTGACTGTCTTCTTGCTCTTCCGAAGTTCCCGCTTCATCATTGCCCAGTACTGCTCCACCGGGCGCAGCTCCAGACAGTTTGGCGGATTCATGTCCTTTGGAACAAAATGGACAGAACTGGCCTCATACCACTCCAGGACACTTTTAGAATAGTGGCATGACGCCAAATCTGGCCAAAATAGCGGAGCTTCGTCGTGCTGCTGCAAGAACGGCAAAAGGCGCTTCTCGAGGCACTCAGATTTGTAGATCTCGCCATTTACTGTGCCCTATGTCACGACAGGCTCACTCCTCAGTCCGCAAGAGCAGATGGCCTGCCAAATGAGATATTTAGAGGTGAACTTCGACATTTTCTTCTTAAATTTGTCGTTCACATAGAACTTGCTCTTGCCGGTGAAAAACTCCAACCCCGGAATTTGCTTAAAATCGGCTTTTATATACGTTTCGTCGTCCATCACACAGCAGCCATATTTTGTCAGCATCTTCTCGTAGAGCTTCCGTGCCCGAGTTTTAGCCGTCGATTGTTGCCGCTCATCGCGGTTTGGGAAGTTCTGTACCTTGTATGTATGTAGTCCAACTCTCTTCTTTGCATTCTGGACGTAGCTCTGCGACATGCTGATCTTTTTAGCCAAATCACGGCTTGAGACGTTGGGATTTGCTTTAATCATACGCTTCACCTTTCCCTCCGTTTTTTTGTTCTCCGGTCCCGGTTTTCTTCCAGCTCCTTTGCCGTGGTCCAACGTCAACCGCTTCTGGAACCGCTTCAACACTCTGAAGACGGTTGAATGGTGAATGTTCAACATTTTTCCCAACTGCCGGTGCGACAGGTCAGGAAATTCCAGGTGTTTGGAAAGAATTTGTTCTCTCGACTCGCGTTGGTTCACCTCCATTTTCGTTGAATCGAAAAACACGACTTCGAGTTTGACAGCATGTAAACAATACACATCAATGAGAAAGTGTGCAAAATTTGGTTTATTTTTACCCAATGGTAAAAACGTTATGCCCTGTTGAATGTGTCGCAATAATTTTGTGTTCGCCCTTTATCAACTAAACCATAAATATAACCCGCATAAAAAATTTGCTGTATAGTCAAAACTATATTTCGTATGGGAGATATATTCCCACATTAGGGTAAATGTACCAATAGTGGCGCATTTAGTAATCGTCATTGATGATTCAGGCTTAATCTTATATGATTTTCAAACATATTCGTGATGTTAACTTTTTATATTGTTGATCCATCTCTAAAGTGTCTAAAAATAACGTCTTTTGCTATTAGAAATGGAAAGAATCTAAAAAAAAACAATTTATCTGGCTATCTCTTAGTACCTATAGTGGTAGCATGGTTCCTATAGTGGAGGTATCTTGTACCAATAGTGGAGGCAATTAAAAATCATTAATAAGCCTGAATAAAATAAAGTTGAGATGATTGATTTACTGCGAATTTCACTTCCAGTCAACTTATAGCGGACGTGCATAAATTACGTAGTGTAAAAATTTATCATTTCCAACTTCCTTCTTCTGTGACCTGGATGCAGCGTCACGTTAAACAAACGATCTTTTTAACCAGAATAGTCACGTTTCCCGCCCTACAAAATATAAAAATTTACAATATTAATAGACTCTTCGATATCAGGGGCTGTCCATAAACCACGTAGATCGATTTTTGGGGATCTCAAACCCACCGCTCTTTCCCCTCTAGTTGACTTTGGTACATAAAGACTGTATTCGATGAAATTTGGACACACAAAATAGGTCCCCAAAAAGTTTCCTAGAGCTTCGGGAAGATAATTTCTAGAAGTTCAGGAAGAGACTTCCTCGAGAAAAAAAAACTTCTCCAATGGTCAGGCAGAAACTTCTCAGAAGTATTGGGAGCAAGCAGTTTAAGCAAGAAGAACCTTCAAAATTCAGGACCGAACATTACCGATGTTCAAGATTATACTTAACAGAATTTCGGGATAGAACCTCCCCAAGAATCAGGAGAGGTTCAGGAAGAAGTGCAGACAAGATGATTTTTTTGAAGTTTGGAACTTTTCAGAGGTTTTGGAGTTCTTCCCAAAAATTCAAGATTGAACTTCCCAGAAGTTCAGAAAAGAACTTCCCCAAATTTCCGACGGGAACTAACCAGGAATGGCATCTATAATTTCTCAAAAAATCTGTAAACAAAATTCCTCAGGACGATGCGACGATAACTTCCCAAAAGTTCCGGGAAAAACTTCTCAAAAGGTTAGTTGGAACTTCTCAGAAGTGCTAGGCAGCTTTTTCAAAGCTCAGAGGAGAACATTTCAACGTTTCAGCATAAGGATTTCTCAAAATTCTTTAGAGAGAAATGAATGAAACTTTCCAGGAGCATTGGGGATACTTCCTTCTAATTTGAGCAAGAATTTCCCAATAGTTCCGGAACAAACTTCCCCAAAGTTCTGGAGAAAACATTCCAAAAGTTCAGAAGAGGACTTTTCAGAAGTCCAGGAAGAAACTTCAAGAACAAATTTAAGGGAATTTTCCTATAAATTTAGGATACGGCTTTCCCAAAGTTTCATTAAAATTTTCCTCGCAGTTAAGGATGGACCAATCAGAAATTTGGAAAGAATAAGGGGCTATTCATAAACCACGTAGACTTTTCTGGGGGGAGGGTTGGCAAAAGTCTACGCTCCGTACAAAAATTTAAAAAAATGTATGGAGGAAAGTCTACGAAGGGGGAGGGGGGGTTGAGATGTTCAAAAATGAGTCTAAGTGGTTTATGAACAGCCCCTAAGCTCAGGAAAAAAATTTCCCAGAATTTCACGAAGAAACCTACCAGAGAGGGCACTACCTGTAGGATCAAGAAGGAATTTAGAAAAAATCGGTAAAGAACTCCTCAGAAGTTCACAAGAAGACTTCTCAGAAGTTACGAAAAGACCATAAGTTTAGTTGGAACTACCCAGAAGTGCTATAGAGCTTCCCAAAAGCTCCGAATCGAACATTCCAGCATTTCATAATGAGAACTTTGCGAAATCCCAGAAGTTCAGGAAGGTACTTTTGATAAAATCAGGAAGAAACTTTTCAGAAGTATAGGGTGAACTTGCTTGTAGTTTAAGCAAGAATTTCTCAAAAATTCAGGAACAAACCTCCCCGCAGTTCAGGAGAATACTCTCCTGATGTTCAGAAGAGAACATCTCGGAAGTTCCGAAAAGAACCTGTTAGAAGTTCAGGACGAAACTTCTAACAACTTTAAGAGGATTTTCCAAGAAATTCTGGAGAGGACTTCCCCACTTTTGCACTTTTGCACTTTTTTTTTCTCGTAGTTCAGAATGGGACTTAAAAAGTTTAGAAAGTAACTATGTTCAGGAAGAAACTTACCAAATGTTTCTGGAAGGTAAAGTTGGGTTCTTAAATGTGAATTTTGAAGAAAATAAGAAGTGACTGCCAAGAAGTTCATGAGGAATTTTACCTGAAGTTAGCAAAGAGCATTGCAGAAGATCAGGAGAGAGCTTCCCTGAAATTCAAGAGATAATCTGACTGACTAACCGAAGAAGCTGTCCATACAAAAATCATTCATATTACCATAATGATATTCATCACATGACACCATATTCAAATATGGTACACACCATCTCCCCACCGTTCGCATCATACTATGAGGACACACAGCCCTCTCTTCCAGAGGGGGTGGTTTCTCAAACCACCATACAATGATTGCCTTCAAAACCCCCCACATGCCAAATTAGGGTTCCATTTGCTTGATTAGTTCTCGAGTTATGAAGAAATTTGTGTCTCATATGTATCAGCGCCCCCTTCCTGAGAGAGTTGGGGTCTCAAACAATCATAAGAACCTTCCCCAGCCCCAAAAACTCCTTCATATAAATTTTCACGTTGGTCGGTTCAGAAATTTCCGAGTCTATAAGGGTCTGACAGGCAGACAGACAGACAGAAATTCATTTTTATGTATATAGAAATCTACCCTCCAAAAACCTCCACATGCCAAATTTGGTTCCATTTGCTTGATTTGTTCTCGAGTTATGCTGAAATTCGTTTTTCATTTGTATCAGAGACCCCTCTTTCAGTGAGCGGAGGAGTTCCAAACCACAAACGAAACATTTCTTGCCTTCAAAAACCTCCACATGCCAAATTTGGTTCCATTAACTTAATAAGTTCTCGAGTTATTCAGAAATTTGTGTTTCATCTGTATATGAGCCCTCCTTTCAGAAAAGGGAGGGGCTCGAGTCAACTTAGAAATATTTCTTGCCTTCGAAAACCTCCACATGCCAAATTGGGTTCCATATGCTTGACTAGTTCTTGAGCTATGCACAAATTTGTGTTTCATTTGTATGAGAGCCCCCCTCTTACAGAGGGCGGAGGGGTCTCGATTTACCTTAGAAACTCTTCTTGCCTTCAAAAACCTCTACCTGCCAAATTTGGCTCCATTTACTTGATTAGCTCTCGAGTTATGTAGAAGCTTTTGTTTCATTTGTATGGGAGCACCACCCTCCAACCTAACAGAGAGAGAGGAGAGGTCTCGAACAATCGTAGAAACATTTATTGCATTTAAAATCCCCGCATGCCAAATGTGGTTCCATTTGCTTTATTAGATCTAGAGTTATGAAGAAATTACAGTTTCATTGTATGACAGCACCCCTTCTAGGAGAGGGGAGGGGTCTCAAACCACCATCAAAATATTTTTCTCCTCCAGAAAACCCCACATGCCAAATTTGGTTCCATTTGTTTGATTAGTTCTTGAGATATGCAGAAACTTCTGTTTCATTTGTGCGAGAGCCTCCCTTTATAGAGAGGGGAGGGGTCTCTGAATACCATAGAAACATTGCTTGCCTCCAAAACTTCCGCATGCTAAATTTGGGTTCCTTTGCTTGATCAGTTCTCGAGTTAAGCAGAAATTTGTGCTTCACTTGTATGGGAGCCCCCTTTTCCAGAGAAGGGAGGGGTTACAAACAATCATTAGAACCTTACGGTGTCCAATACGAATCCAACAAAGCAAAAATCTTGCCAAACGGTCCTTCTGCTCGCGAGTTAAATCGTGACAAAGGAAACCCCAACTCATTTTTATTTTTTTTTAGTTATTTGAAAAAAATAACTGGCATCTCTGCCACCGACTTCCATCTTTTCGCCATGTGAGGTCGACGATCGGATCGGATCGTTACCTAATCTGGGCTCTTTAAACCCAATCACCATTAGGACAAATGAAAAAAAAAAACGAGCCTCAGGTACTTGAGTTGATCCTCCACAATTCACCGCTGATTGCATTTCACCACTTTTCCCATCTCTCGTTGTCTGCTGGAAATCCAATCCATTCCAAAACCGATTGTTTTTACGCAATACGTGTGGAAAATGATCGTATCGGATTTCATACCCTTAGCTCCGGTAACTCCACTCCGACAAGAGCTCATCAAATGGAGCTCTTCTGTTTTCGCGAAGTATGCGTAACATTGATGGATCGCTGAAGAGGAGAAATTTCCCGAATTCAATCAATTCGATCCGCGCACTTTACGCGGCTGGGTCGTAAAAGGCCGTAATTTGTCCGACCCACAATGCATTGCATTGTGCAATTGTTGTAACAAACCTAGATGATTTACTGCCCTCCTTCGGAGGGTCTATAAATCTAGTCCTGTCCATAATCGCTCCTCGCTGATTCAGGTCATACGTGGGTTGTCGTTTCCATATCGAAAGCCTAAACAACACAATTCTGCGCGACAATCACACGCCGACTATCTTTTATGACAGCTGCTGGCACAAACGGGATTAAGTCTTAAAAGTCTATTCTGGATTATGGAGCCCCACAGATGGCGGACGAGTTTGCTTTCTATAGACCCAAGCCGAGGTAGTTAAAAATGATGACACTTCCAATCATAACACCGATCCTAGTTTGATATGAAGAAGACAGCTGCAGGTTACTTGTTCCATGGGAAGTCGAAAAAAGACCGAAGATAATGTTCAACACCGAGGAATTTCATGCCCGATTTATTGGCTTGTTCGGGTCGCGCACTTGTGCGATGATGGGCAGAGGAATTGCACTCATTTTCCATCAACACATGTGTCTATAAATGCATATTGAAAGCAAACCTGTTCCACCTGTATGTGCAGCGTGTGGAACGGAAACCTGTTCGGTGATGACGGTCGGTCTTCGGGAGGTTCGGCCTGCTTATCATCTCAATGAGGTCCCCGGTTCAGGGCAGGAAAACAGCTTCCTTTTCTCCCCCCGGCATGCGTCGATATGTATCTCATCCAGTTCAGTTGTGGGTCCCACTTCGCATGGACAACCAGATAGGCGATGATAATAAAAAGGCGGCCGTTGCGGACTATTAACGCACAGCATCATCGCTCTTGTCGAGGCCAGACTGTGCAGATATGCACTCCCGTAGAATTCACCGGCGAGAACCGTCTACCGGTCTAGGACCATCATTATCGTGGGCAAGGTAATCACATTTTTACGGTAGCACCCGTGCGTCGTGGTAATTATATTCGGGAGATTTAACTTTTACCTTCTTCGGCATGCTGAATGACGTCGTCGTCGTCGTCGTCTGATCTGGCTTGTCTACTTGCTGTGCCCCGCAGGCTAGGCAATTGATTCGCCCAAGACTGGCGTTTATGCGTTTATGTAGATCTGAACTTAATGAGCTCAATGATAGCCGTGCCTGCAAAGGATTAATTACGCAGGCACGCGGCCTTCCTTGGGAATTGTAGTTGGTGGTTCTTTTTTTTCTCTTAAGGTCGAACTTAAGGTTCGCTAGTGTCGTAATGGTGGGCCACGGAATTGAATCAACTCTCAATTTGCCTGTTCACGATTGGAGCTTAATATGACGGGCAAAATAAATATCACAATAGATAGTAGCGTCTCGTGAATTTCAAAATTGACGGTTCATTAGGGTACAGGAAAATACATGAAATTTTTTTTTTCAAAATTATGCATTCGTCAAAAACATTAAGTTTGTTAAGGTGACCGTTTCAGTGGGACGAAATCATAAGTCTTTAAATTATTTGTTAGGGAAAATCTGGGAACACTTTAATTTCACGCATGAGAGTCTCTAGATATCAAAAGACTAACATTTGTGTTGGCTAGAATTTTTGGTGTATTTTTATGATCCAAAGGCATTTCCAAACAAATCGTAAAGTGAAACCATTTCTTGGTGTTTTGTGTTTATGGCGTCATGTTTGTAAGATGGAACACTGTTAGGCTTGTAAGATGGAACACTTTTTTTTCCGTTTTCAAACATATGAATGATATTTTTCTATGTTTGGAAATGCCATGGAATCAATAATAAATTGAAATATAACAATACATTTTTTGAAATTGCAATTTTCGATTCCTCTTTTAATTGATCCTCGAAAAAATAAAAATTATACATGTTACGCGCAAAAAACGAAGCGTGTTCTATCTTACAAGCCATATTTTGAAATTGCAATTTTCGATGGTTTACGAAAATAGGCCATTACTTTTTCTTTGATGGCTATAAATAATTAGTTTCTTGGGTAAAGTTGGAGCCTGTTAGTTCTTCTTTCGAAAGATGTCTTTGGATCCGCGAAAAATAAAAATTATACATGTAACGAGCAAAACACGGATCGTGTTCCATCTCACAAGCCTTTCCTATACCTTTGATGTGGTGCTACGAGATTCTTGAAATATTTTGTAAATTTCCAGTCTTATCAAATTTGGTGCCAGAACTTCAGCTGTATCATTCCCAGAAACTTAGCAAGAATAATTTATTTTGAGCTTATTTTGAGAATTATTTTCAAAATCAATCATAACATTGAAAGTTAACAACAATTCTAGTTTGATCTATCCTAGGAATCGAGTGGCTTTTCAAAAGATCTGGTACATCCGTTAAAGTGGCCAGTTCTTGGGAGTCATCGTAAATGGACGATTTTATTCTTTGAAAATCAACATTCAGTTTTTGAAAGTAGAATGAACTTCAATTTGTGGTCTTAGCCACCGGGAAAATCTGGAACCTGTAATCAACTATCAGTTCATGAAAGTTGTGAAAATCCCAATTTGTGGTCCGGAGACCTGAAGTTCTGTCACCCTTTTTTTTTTATTAACTTATAGACTCTTTAAAATGTGATTCGAGTCTGGTTACATATATAAGGAATACTTTTTAATTTGTATTATTCTTAACCGTATGTCTTCTTCTTAATCTCGGTGCTTCCAACTTCATTGTTATACTTCTTTCCATGTTGATTTTACCTGTTCGATATGGTAGCAACTGAGCGGGTGGCTGTGAAAGCTTGTTTCTTGCAGAATTTCCAGACAATTTTGATGACTTTCAGCGCCAGGAGGGGACGAGTTCCAACTTTAATGATTGTCAGCTTCCATTCGTGTTGCAGATGAAATTTCGTGTGAACCTCTTGGTTCTCAATGACAGTAACCTACTGGTCACCAATCTGCTTAACATTCCTTTTTTGACTCTGAGTTCCCCATGTTATCGATACTTGATTGACTTTGACATTTGGTTGTCGTCGTTGAATACTATAGTAATTTTTCAGCTTCGTAGAGGGTCATATTGATCAATCAGCGCGATTTCCTTGAAGAATTCCTGAACTTTTTTGCTTGGTTGCTGTCGTCAGCTAACGCCTCTCTTCTACTGGACTACTGATTTCTTTGTGATCTACTACCTTTTGTGTTATGGTGTTTGATTCGAGTGCTCGTTTGACTTCACAATCTGCTTTCTCGTTTTATGTGAAACCTATGTGGCCTGGTATCCAACAAAAGGGAGTTGATGCTCCTTCTCCGTAGATATCATTCGTTAGACTGATTATTTCGTCTTTGAGAGGGGATCTGATTTTTTTGCTCTCGAGAGTAGAGATTACACTTAGGGAGTCGGAGCAGATAATATACTGTCCTACTCTCTGTTGTTGTGAAATCCACAGTAGTGCTTCAATTATAGCTAGACTTTCGCACTATATATACTTAGCAGGTTGTGAGTTCTCTTTCGTATTATGTTCCCTACAACGATTTTACTAAAACCTGTTTTAGAGTCGGTTTTAGATCCACCTGTGTATATTGCTGTGTGGTTATTGTATTTCGTTTGGATCCTTCGAGCAAAAAGTTTTCTTAGCTCGAATCTGTTTTTTTATAGTTCTGCTAGCTGATAGAATCGTTTAGTCGATTTGTATGCTTTTCCTTTTCCACGGTGCACTTGTAGAAACTGTGAGAGTTTTGCTTGTAGGCAAGCTGATTTCTAGGCGTCTATGATTTTTCTATTTCGGTATCTTATGTTGTTTGGCTCGGTGCCTGGTGTCTGGTTCCACAGTTCTCCTGAGCTATGACTGCTATCCTCCTCTGTTTCGTTGTTTGAAATTTGTCGGTCGTCCCGACCAGAGAGGCATAACATAAAAATAACATAATTATAACAAACCTCGTTACAACTAACTGATTTTGATATAAATTTGTTAAAGACGTTTTCATCTGGACAATTTTATAACATACTTATAACAATTTGAGAGCACAATCTGCGTAAAGAAATAAATTAATTTTAACACTAGCTGATATGGTTTTGCTACATCATAACAAAACTGTTACAAAGTTTGTTTTGTTTATGTTATATCAATATCATAGTTTGCTATAATTTTGTTACCTCTTCAGGACTTTTTGTTACAATTTCTGTTATTTTATCTACATCCGCGATCTAAATTCTAACAACTTCTGTTATAAAATCAGCGTAACTGAATAACAAGACTTGAAATAATTTGGTTGTTTCCTTTTGGTCGGGGTTGTTGTTCACCTTTGGTGTCTGGGAAGCCGGCTTCAGCTTGTATACTTTTGATCCGGCTGGTACGAAATGCACCTGTGATTATTCGTATTCCGTTGTTGTGGATGCTTTCTAGTTGTTTTATCAACGCCTCACTGATGGAGGATATGATTGGTGCCGCGTAGAGCATTGTTGCTTTTAGATTATAATGAGGACAACACCATCGGCAATAAGAAGAGCATTGACTCCATCTGGAAGATCTAGGCATATGGTGTCGATTGCAATTTAGAATAGAATGACACTTAGTACTGATGAAAAAAAAAATGCACAAAGAGATCATTGTTTTTGATAAATTTCTTGCAAAAAAAATCTACGCCTTTGCGAGCGGCCTTTCGGCAGATAACCGGAACATTCGCCATGGCGGACGAAGACATACGTGTATGCATGTTTTTGAGTTCTTTCTTCGTTTTAATTATCAATTCCTCTTCAGTTTTCGCGATAAAATTGTTGGAGTAGATCTTACGCTTCAGGTTGGCCCAAAAATTCTAGATGGGACGCAGCTGGAGGACGTTGAGCGGGTCCGCCTACTTGGGTACCACATCGATGTTCAGCCGCTCCATATCTTCCAACGATCGCTTCGAGTAGTGGGCTGACACCAGATTCGGCCAGATCCGGCCAGAACACCGCGTCTTCGCCCTTATGATATTTCTTTATGAACGTCGCTATTTCCGGCAGGCATTTCGTACTATAAATTTCCCCGTTCACGTCCGGAAGAAGAGCGGCTTTTGACATGCCCTTCTCGCTGATTGTCAGCCACAGCAGCACCTTCTTGGTGAACTTGATGTGTGAAATCAACTTCACCTCGGAGCTCACTTCTTTCGTGGGGGAAGTAAAATACGAAGTATCCTGCCAGGCATTGCCATCCAGGGTGAGATAGATCACCACCGCCACGTCGCGATTTGCCTAGGAAATCGAATTGACCATCATATTCAGCCGCTGCCACTGCGTCGTTGCCTGCAGCTCCGAAACCAGTGGATGCGACTTCCGCTTCCTGACATGAATGTTCATGTTTGCCAGTTACTTTTTCTCTGTTTGGCCGGTTGAACCGGCCTTCCGGCCAAGCGCACGCAGCGATGTAGCCACTTATCCTTCGGTCTTCCTCTTCAGCATTCTTTGGAGCTCCTTGTCGCTCATGGTCATCGGCCGTCCGGAACCGGGCTTTCTTTCGATGCTCTGATTGTTGTCTAATAGTGGCAACACGTTGTAGATGTCGGAACGGGTGCTTCTGGCGTCCACAAAGTGCTGCACGATGGCCGTTTTCGACGCGGTGGGGTGCCGTTCTTTGAACGCGCAAGCTTCTGAACGGAGTTGCTTCGCTGTTTTTGCCATCATGGTTAGAGTTCGACTGATAGAGCTGTCAAATTTTGTCTGCTGACTCATGGGTTACTATGATTGATGCTGCATGGGTAGTTTTGTCAGTGCGGGTGAAGGTAAACCCACTCCATTTTAAAAAAAATGCAAACGTTATCTGTTGTAAAGTTGAATTTCAAAAGCTATTTTAATGCTTGTAGCCTGTAGTAAGCATTTTGAATGCAAAATAGTATAAATGAAATACTTTAGTTACATCGAGGAGCACACAGGAATAATATCAACATTTTCGAGTGCAGTTATCTTTATAAAGTCCTTTCAAAGAATTTTATTCAATGTGTCCTCCATTTTTATTAATAACATCTTCGAGCCGACCCCGGAAGCCATAGCATGCCTTTCGGACGTAGTCCTCCTACACTGACTGCCATGTGCGTGTTATGGTTGACCTCAGGGATTCACACTAAGGTGTGATGTTTTGCAGGCTCGTGCTTCAACATATGCCCAAATCGAATAATCCAACGGATTAAGATCTGGACTGCTAGGGGGACAGAAATCCTTCGGCCAAAACTTCATGTTATCGTTCAACCATTGTTGGGTTCGGTTGGACGTGTGACACGGCGCTCCATCCCGCTGTAGGACAACGTTTTGGTCGTCGAAGAAGTTGGCTTTCACCCAGGGAAGCACTTGGTCCTTTAAAATACCGATATATACTTCGGTATTGATTTTAACTCCAGCATCAATGAAAACAGGCGGAATTTTCAAACCGTTGGCCACCAAGCCAAACATCATGATACCAGCCGGATGTTTGGTTTGAAATTTGAATTTCACTTTTTCCGGAACGTTCTTCGTTTTCTGCGGTGAAATGAACCGGTCAGTGGGCTGTTGGCCACAGCACCGATGCTGAAAATCTTTTCGTCGGAGAACAGGATCATCATTGTTTCCTTCTCGCAGTTCCTTGACCCAGTCCATAATCAAGTGGCATTTCACTCTGGCTCTGGAAGATGCATGCAGGTCTTCTTTGATGATTCTCCGCATGGATTTCTCCGAATCCTGGCTTACTTGCAAGTTTTCTTATGGAACGCACCGGTTTGCGAGCAATTTTTGCACGGACCGATTTGATCACGTTCGGCGTGCGTGGAAAGCGCGGACGTCCACTTCCCGGCTTCCGCTGCTTAAGACCATCATGCAGGGACTTTTTAATGCGGTAAACCGTTACCAAATGGCACCTTGGCAATCTCTTTCGGCTTCTTCTGGGCGAGCAACAAACTGGTGATCACTTCTTTCGCGAACATTTTGACGAATTTGCAATAAAACAAATAGAATGTTTGGATGCAGCACTTGAAAGTAAACATAAACAAATACACTTTCGACAGAAATTAATCACTAGCTACACAAATTAACCCAATACTCAAGTTTGAACAGCTCGCATTATTTTCTGCCGCACCCTGTATGGGACGCTTCCAGGATTGTTCAGCGATGCTTCTAGGATCGTTCTGATATACTTCCACAATTGTACTCGAATACCCCAAGAGTAGCTGTGCGATGCTTCCAGTGCAGTTCTGAAATGCATCCGGAATTGTTCGGGGTTGATCCTACATAGTTCTGAGATGCAGAAATAAATGCTGTTTGAACGGTTTATGAATTATTCTGAAATACGCCCTAAATTCTTCTGGGACTCTCTCAGTCAGTCAAGCGGTAACCGGAGACAGTCTGAAGCTGATTTCAGAATTCAGAACAGACAATAAGCTTGAGACTGTCACCGGAAGCAGTAGCTGCTTGCTCTTCAGTAGCTTGAGTAGCTGGTCTTCCAATAATCCCCGACCGAACTTATGAAGGACCCACGATTGCATTTGTACCACAAATCCTTCCTTTGCTAAGGGGTCTCTTAACGTCAGGGCTGAGTTCGATGCTCGATAATTCTGTTAGTGAGTTGAGGAAATCAAGGAACTCGTATAGAAATTATTATTGTTTTTTTAATACATAAATTTGCACTTGTTGAAATTTATTGTGTCTCGTTCCATTCATATCAAATTTCTTCACTATTTATGTCAGTTCTATGTTATTTGAGCCCAAGGCTCAAGAATCCAATTAGAGCTTCCATTGATTGTTCTTATCATGTATTCTGCGCGAAACGAAAAACCTCTGATCACTATTTCCTTTGGAAGTAAGAAATTCCGTTGGTCTTGCCTCATGAGTTGATGGGTTCGATATGTACTCAATAAAAAAAACCTTAATTGTTTGTTAACAATAGAGCATGTAAAATTTTCTTTCATTCCACACGAAGTAGCAACTTGCTTGAAATAGTTCTAACAAAGATGAGCTCTTGCATACAATATTTTCGGTTGTTTATGGAATGTCCCAGAACATTACACGTTGTATAATGCAAATTTTTCTGTTTTGTGATGCTCCATTTATGTACATGCTATTCAACAGAAATTCACACTACTTTTTCGAGCTCTGTAGGCCCTACACAGGGTCCAGGCCATCTCCTTGGTGTGACGAACAAGCCTCAGGCTGAAAGTCACGTAAATTAGAAACAACAATATCTCCGATGATGATGTAAATAGCCCTTCGACATGAAAGCCGACTTTCTGAGATTTTGACTAACCCCGTATGAAACGGTCATCATCATTAGACCATCGAGAAGGTCACGCTTTCCACCGTCATTAACCTTCAATTTGTGTGCCGTCGATACATTGTCGCATACAATTTGTCAGAAATTAATATAATCAAACTGCAATTAGTAATCAACGCACAATTCCGAAAACCCATGACTCCGATAGTGCTAATTATTATCAACCGACCATCTGCACGCACTACCGGGACTCGGCTGAACCCGGCCAGATGACGCGTAATTGCGTATCACACGTCCAGCGAAGACCTCTCATCACAGAGGCCCCTCCGGTCACATGAGCGAAACTTTCCTCGCCAGCTAAACACATGGACATCATTAAACACTAGCCATCCCAGCTTGTTGGTGACTTGAGGGACAAGCGACGAACCCCAAGATGTTGACCTCGATTATGACTTTGCCACACTCCCGGTTGATGACAGTCTGAGCCACGAGAGAAAAATAATCGGAATGGAAATTATCACAAAGTCAGCCACCCTGGAGCACACGACAACCGGACACATGGCTTGGAACAGATTAAAATATGCATGATATAAGCGGACTTTATCGACGACGACGGTTGACTTCCTGTCAATTTCACTACGAGTTGGCACCTTTCACTATTTTCCCCTCATCGGATGGCTCCGAGGGGGGAGAGACACAAAAAGAGAGAAACTTGTTCGGTTTGGGGAGGGAAAAGTTGTCATAACCACGAAGCTGAGCTGCCACCGCCGCCACCGTGTTTGTCCTCAGCCAACAGTATAAGGGCTCGCACTCGATTCGGTGCTTCATAAACCGCTTTTTGTTTTTGTTTTCTAGAAAATGGGCGCATTTCGTAAGCAGTGACGTTGTGTTTTTCTTTCACCCGGGTGCTGGGATTGTATTTTTTTTTATGCGATGGTAATTGTGGTGGTGCTCTGTTATTATCCATTAATTCGTCACTTTTTATGCTTCCAATGGTTTTGGCGGGCCGTTTTTCGTGACTGCACCAAACAAAAGCAGTGCAGCCAAAAAAAAAACAGTTACCTTCATTCATCCACTTACGGCTGTTGTTTTCGGCTCATTTGGTGACATAAGGAAGAGGAGAAAATTTTCCCACAACCAAAGCGGTGACTAGGTTGTTGTATATTATTACCTATTTTTTTGGGGTGGTTTCGCATTGCGCAAAAACGATGAGGCTTTTACTTAGGCGTGTTTTTTTTTCTAAAGAGGAAAGATTTAGAGGAAAATAAGCGACGAACCTCCGGATCAGCGAAACAGCAGCCATCATGTTGCAACATTCAATAGACCTCGGAGGGGGCTCTTTGTGTCACGTCGCCGTTCTTTGCTCTAGATTCAGAATCAATCCGGGCAATGACTTTTCTTGCACTACAATTCCCGCCGAGGTGAACTGATTCGCGTGACGAAGGCTTTTCTTTGCGACGCTGTGGTGAGGTCTATTTTGCGCTTCTGGAGTGATTTCCAGGAAATCAACTGAGAAGGAAGAGTTGGATAAAGAATAACACACTCACCACACCTCAGAGCGGCAATTATTGTTGGACTCAACTTTGCCATTAGTTTTTCTCCCGGATTTGCCTGGTTGGTTTTTTTTTGCTGCTGCAGCTGTCACGGGTAAGATTGCCAAGATTGAGTTCTACTTTGAGACGACGTCAGTCGTTCTTGAAATGGACGGAAAAGATTGGCAAGATTTATTCCGGACAAGTCGTTTGTCCGCGTTGTGTACTTGGAAGTTGGAATGAAAAGGTTAATAAACAAATGAGATTTATTGCTGTCCGCCTAGGCCGCTAGATCGGCTCGACCGGCTTAGAAACAAATTGAGTGGTAGACGCTCGAGATCCGCGTGGGAAGTTTGTGGAGGATAAGTGGTAGTGCCAAAATCAGATTAGATGGTAGTAAAGCTCGAGAGTGTACGATAAATCTAAGTCGTTACATGGTAACTCAAGGTTGGGGAAGATGTAGTGCGAGTGAGGGTTTGGTGTGAAATTGTTTCTGAAATACAGTTTGGAAGAAACCTTCAATTTACAATGTTATCTAATGCTCATAAGGACTGTGACGTACTAAACTAGTAAAATTCAAATACCTGTAACTTTTTCTAAAACTTTATTTTGAATTATTTAAAGGTCATCATAGTTTGGGACTTTGCTTCCTAAATGTTGAAGCTTATTTTAGTTCACTTGCCATTATTTACCCTCCCATTTCCGGCCCAACTTGGTTGAAACTTCTACCATAAGCTTCACGACAGTACTATCCGAGATCTTTTTACTGGCAGAATTGCACTTTTTTGCGAAAGTCACTGTTGTTCTTGCAACTTTTATTAGCATTCCGATGATTCCACTAAGTCATTGCCCAGTATCTCTCGATAGGTTGACACTGTCGAACACTTGGTGGATTAATATTTTTGGGCACAAATTGTACATTACTGTTCATAATTGCCAGCGTATGCTTCGCGTAGTGACTCGTCGCGAGATCTGGCCAAAACACTTTAATCTGTTTTGGTGATCCTTCGAATGAATGGAAGTAAACGTTTTTTTAAGCATTCATTGATGAACACATCTTTATTGATTCTTCCACTCGTCACAAAAGAAGAGCTCCGACTTCAACATTTGGCTTGCCAACCTTCCTGCTAATTTTGAAGGTTAAGACACTCTTAAAAGTGTTTTGAAAAAATGAAGTATCCATAATTGCTTGAAAGTTTTTTTTTTCTAATCTAATCTAATCTAATCTCACACTGACGCAGCCAGTTCTTGAGAGCATCCTGGAAAATGATGGTTTCTTGAATACATCATTTTTGTTGTCATCGGCCAGGCCAACTGCGTAGTATGTGCCACAGAGAGGATTCCAAGAAATAGAGCGATTCCAAAAAGATCTAAAATCGCTCTACTACTTTGAATCAAGGGAAGGAAGAAAGCGTGGACCTCCCGTACCAAACGCTTCCATGTAGAATTAAACAGTATGATAATTTGTACTTTATCGTTGGGAGTATAGATGCTAGAAAGATTAGTTTATGCTCCTTTTGCTGGTGGGTGGACTTTTGGCATTTGAACCAAAAACCTGGCAATAATTGCCAAGGTTATAGCGCCTTATCTCGCTTAGGTGGACCAAAACTTACGACGATGGATAAATGCGATGCTGAAAATAGCATAATAAATATTGTGAAGGAATGTTATAATATAAAATGATAATAACATGTGTACTGTCTGCATGACTTTCGATTGTGGTCCTGCTGCAATTGTAAATGGACTTGCATTATCATTGCCATGAAGGAAAAAAAAATCACACGATACTCGAAAATTCCATGGATGATCCAAAATTATACACCGTATAAAGAATACTTACATTTTTCGTGGTAGGGTAAGATTTCAGCATCCTATCTCACAGGGGTCGCGCTCCCTACATTGCGTTGGTGGGACTGCCTCCTAAGGTATAGCTTACGAGATACAGCGTTTCTTACTCAGCCGCTGGTGGACAGAACTGCTTGGTGGACAGACGCTCGGTACGCACCTCCTCAATCTAGCTGAGGTCAGAAGGACAACAGTGCCCAGGCTGCACTACCAGTTAAGTACGCAACCTTTAGCTGGCGGTCTTTGTCATCTGTTGACCCGTGGAAGCATGAGGTAGGAACTTCTGAGGACCAGAGCTATGTTGCGGGGACGCACGCTCCATCACAGTTGCCGACTCACCATTTTGCAGTCCCATAATTGCTTGAAAGTTTTTTTTTTAGAAAAATATCGTATAACGGGATGACTCACTAGTTGAAATTTTATTAATAGAGCGAAAAGAGTTTACGTACTTACTTATGCTGGTCTAGCATCCTATTGGGAAAGCACCTGCGTTACAGTGTTTCGCTACGAAACTCGGTCTCCTGTTCCTCGAGTGTCCCACACTTCCAAGACCTTGTTCCACTTGGTTTAACCATCTTGCTCGCTGCGCACCTCTGCATCTTATTTCGGTTGGATAACCAAGTAGTTATGTAAATATAACTTGTGCAGTAGTTCAATCGGAAAATATTTTGAATTGGAGGTTTAAAACTTGGCTGCCGAGAATAGTTAACATTGCCAAAGCCGAGATTTTTCCTTATTTTTCAATTCTTTTCCATATAGTTCTAAAAAAAAAATTATCATTTTATGTTTTTTTCTCTCTTTTCAGGTGTGTAGATTTCATTCTCTCCAGAAGTGTTAAATACACTCAGTAAGTCTTTAATTTTAAACCCTTCTTCAAAAATATCTTAATTTTTCCCCTTCCTTCAAAGCTTATGTATAATTAACCTTAATAATGTTCAACCCATCATGCGGCACCGCAAGTTATATGATAATCCAACAAGAACATCAATAGCATACATATTGACTGTCCAGAAGCAAACTGGCACCACACAGGTGTGTTCCGAGGTACCCCAGAGGCCGGACGTCATTTGCCAGAATGCACAGTGGACAAGACCTGATGAAAACTAAGGAAAAAATCTGTAACTTTTATCCCTTTTAAGCGCGATTTGTAAACAAGGCCATTTCCGCTTGGAAATTGTCTGAGGATTCGAATTCAACCAGCTTTAATCACCGCACGGATATCGTTGTGGAGTGATAGAGCTTATTTTACCCCACTTCCCCTTATATTCTTGAATAATTTATGGACATCTTTGCACGGAGATGCTCAAGATCAACAAAATAGTGCTAGTCCCTTGTAAAATTTTCTGGAAAATCAAATAGAAGCTGTTTCAACTGCTGCGCGGCTCTGTGAACGAAGATATGGCTGGTTTTACCCCACTTCCCCTTATATTCTTGAATAATCTATAGACATCTAACAAAATAGTGCTAGTCCCATGTGGAATTTCCTGGAGAATCGAATAGAGGTTGTTTTAACCACCACACGGCTATGTTAAAAAAGATATGGCTGATTTTACCCCGCTTCCCCTTATATTTTTAAATAATTTATAGATATCTTTGCACGGAATGGCTCAAAATCAACAAAATAGTGCTAATCTCATGTTGAACGTTCTGGAAAATCGAATGAAGGATTCAACAAAACAGTGCTAGTCCTATGTGAAACTTCCCAAAGAACCAAATAGAGGTTATTTTATAAACCGCACGACTCTGTGAATAAAGATTTAGCTGATTTTACCCCTTTGCCCCTCATATTCTTGGGATAAATAATTCAACTATATGGGTTAAACTGGGGTGAAATCCGCCATATCTTTGTTCGCAGAGCCGTGCAGTGGTTGAAACAACCTTTATTCCGTTCTTCAAGAAATTTCACTTGTCCTATTTGGTCAATCTTGAGTCACTTCGAGCAAAGATATCTATAAATTATTCAGTAATATAAGCGAAAGTGGGGTAAACTCAGCCATACCTTTGTTCACAGAGCCTGCACGGCACGTAGATAAAACAACTTTTATTCGATTCTCCTAGAAATTTTACATAGGACTAGCTTTATTTTATTGATCTTGAGCCACTCCGAGCAAAGATATTTATAAACTTCTAGCTGGCCCCGGAGCGAGCGTTTGTACGCCTGCAACTAAATAAATGAACAATGGTTGTTTTTTTTGGAAAGTGGTTTTTTTGACTAAGATATTAGTTCTCGAGTTATGCAGAAATTTGTGTTCCATTTGTTTGTATAGGACCCCCCCCCTCCGCCTGCCTCCTCATATGGCGGAAATGTCTTAAATCACCATAGAAACATTTCTCTCCTTCAAAAACTTCCACATGCCACATTTGGTTCCAATTCCCTGATTAGTTCGCGAGTTATGCAAGGATTTGCGTTTCATTTGTATGGGATCCCCACTTTTCAGAAATCCGAGGGGTCTCAAATCAACTTAAAACCAGTTTTTGTCTTCAAAAGCCTCCACATACCTAATTCCGTTCCGTTTGCTTGATTAGTTCCCGAGTTATGCAGAATATTGTGTTTTATTTGTATGAGAGCCCCCCTTATTGGACGGGGTGGGTTCTCAAGCTACCATAAAAACCTTTTTTGCCTTTAAAATCTCACATATGCTAAATGAGGTTTCTTTAGCTGGATTAGTTCTCGAGTTATGTAGCAATGAATGTTTCGTTTGTATGGGAGCGCTCCTTTCCAGAGAAGGGAGGGGTCTTTAACTATCATAAGAACCTTCCTCGGCCCCAAAAATTCCTACATACCAAATTTCACGCCAATCGGTTCAGTAGTTTTCGAGTCTATTAGGTTCAGACAGACAAACAGACAGAAATCCATTTTCATATATATAGATAGACTAGCTGAACCCGGTGCGAGCCTTGCTACGCATGCAACAAAATGAATGAAAATTTAATAGAACCTGCTCATTTCTGTTGTTTTTGTGAATGCATCTGGTTAAAATATTTTCGTTTACTAATGTAATTTCTGAAAAAAAAACAAAGATTTATGTTTTTAATTAAACTTTTGGATCGGTAGTTTCTATAGGTCTTTCTTTCTGCGTAGAAGCATTTCATTGACAAAAAATGTATCATCAAACGAAGCCGTATCCTGTCAGTTTGAATCTAATTTTCCCTTGCATAACCTTTGATCAACTTCTTGTGCATAATGTAGCACTGAGAGTAACTCAAGCATCCCCATTCTTGGCTAAGCAGGGGTCAAACTTCTATCAGTACATGCTTCTTACCCTAGATATACACATTTTGAGTTTAAGTTGCATGGATAATTCTCATGTTTGGTTCCAATTTCTGTTCCGTTTGTTTGTGAGGCCACCCCTCCCCTTCCAGAGAGATGAGGTCTCAAACCACCTTAGAACCTCTTGTCTAAAACTCCCCACATGCCAAATTTGGTTCCATTTGCTTGATTGGTTTTCGATTGATGTGGCAATTTGTGTTTCATTGGTGTGGGAGCACCTCCTTCCAGATGAGGGAGGAGTCTCGAATCATCATAAGGACCTTCACCGACTCCAAAAATCCCAGCATAAAAAATCCGGACATACAGCATACAAATTTTCCGGCCAAACTGCATACAAATTTGCATAGCAGTAGGCATAGTTCTCATGTTTGTTTGAAATTTGTGTTTCATTTTTATGAGGACCCCCGCTTTTCAAAGAGAGGAGGGGCTTCAAACTACAATAAAAACATTTCTTGCCTTCAAAAACTCGCCTATACCAAATTTGGTTCCATTTGCATGATTAGTTCTCAAGTTATGCAGAAATTTGTTTTTCATTTGCATGGAGCCCCCTTTTTTAGAGGCGGGAGGGGTCTCAAGAAACCATAGAAACATATCTTGTCTCCAAAAACTCCCACATGCTAAATTTGGTTTCCTTTGCTTGATTAGTTCTCGAGTTATGCAGAAATGTGTGTTTCATTTGTATAGGAGCCCCCCCTTCCAGATAAGGGAGGGGTTCCAGACTATCATAAGAACCTTCTACGACCCCAAAAACCCTCCACGCAAAATTTCACGCCGATCGGTTCAGTAGTTTTCGATTCTATATGGTTCAGACAGACAGAAATTCATTGTTATACATATAATAGCTGCGTCCGGTGATTTGATTCGATTTGCTTGTTTAGTTCTCGAGTTATGAAGTAATTTGTGTCTTATTTGTATGAGAGCCTCCCTTCCTGAGAGAGTAGGGGTCTTAAACAATCATAAGAACCTTCTACAGCCCCAAAACCACTTCATATAAATTTTCTCGTTGGTCGGTTCAGAACTTTCCGAGTCTATAAGGGTCTGACAAACAAACAGACAGACAGAAATTCATTTTTATGCATATAGAAATCTAGCCTCCAAAACCTCCATATGCTAAAAGTGGTTTGATTTACTTGATTAGTTCTCCAGTTATGCAGCAGTTTGCTTTTTATTTGTATGCGAGCAACCCCCCCTTTCAAAATGGGGAGGGGTATTGAACTTCCATGGAAATATTTCTTGCCTCCAAAAACCTCAACATGCCAAATTTGGTTTTATTTGCTTCATTGGCTCTCGAGTTATGCTAAAAATTATGTTTCATTTTTATGGAAGTCTCTCCTTTCAGAAGGCGGAGGGGTCTCAAACCACCTTAGAAACATTTGTTTCCTTCAAAACCTCCATTTGCCAAATTTGGTTCCATTTGCTTGATTTGTTCTTGAGTTATGCAAAAATTCGTGTTTCATATATATTAGAGACCCCTCTTTCAGTGAGCGGAGGAGTCTCAAACCACAATAGAAACATTTCTTGCCTTCGAAAAACTCCACACGCCAAGTTTGGTTCCATTAACTTGATAAGTTCTCGAGTTATTCTGAAATTTGTGTTTCATTTGTATGGAAACCCCCCTTTGGCCCATTCCAGATGGCAGAGGAGTCTCAAACCTCTATAGATACATTTCGCTCCTCCAAAACCTTCAGATGTAAAATTTGGTTCCATATGCTTGATTGGTTCTCGAGTTATGCATCAAAAATCTCTACATGCCAAATTTGGTTCCATTTGATTAGTTCTCGAGGTATATAGAAACTTTTGTTTGATTTATATGACACCCCCCCCCCCTCCCAGAGAGAAAGGAGGGGTCTCATACTATCGTAGAAACAATCATTGCCTTTAAAATCCCCGCATGCCAAATTTGGTTCCATTTGCTTTATTAGATCTAGAGTTATGGAGAAATTTTAGTTTCATTTGTATGACAGCACCCCTTCTAGGAGAGGGGAGGGGTCTCAAACCACCATAGAAAAAAAAATTGTCTCCAGAAAACCCCACATGAAACCCCCAAATTTGGTTCCATTTGCTTGATTAGTTCTTGAGATATGCAGAAAATTCTGTTTCATTTGTATGGGAGCCTCCCTTTTTAGAGAGAGGAGGGGTCTCTGACCGCCATATAAACATTTATTGCTTCCAAAAACTTCCGCATGCTTAATTTGGGTTCCTTTGCTTGATCAGTTCTCGAGTTATGCAGAAATTTGTGCTTCATTTGTATGGGAGGCCCCCTTTCCAGAGAAGGGAGGGGTCTCAAACCACCATAGAAAAAAAAATTGTCTCCAGCATACCCCACATGCAAAATTTGGTTCCATTTGCTTGATTAATTCTTGAGATATGCAGAAAATTCTGTTTCATTTGTATGGGAGCCTCCCTTTTTAGAGAGGGGAGGGGTCTCTGACTGCCATATAAACATTTATTGCCTCCAAAAACTTCCGCATGCTTAATTTGGGTTCCTTTGCTTGATCAGTTCTCGAGTTATGCAGAAATTTGTGCTTCATTTGTATGGGAGCCTCCCTTTCCAGAGAAGGGAGGGGTCTCAAACCATCATAAGAACCTTCCCCGGTCCCAAAACCTTTTTCATACAAAATTTCACGCTGATCGGTTCAGTAGTTTTCGAGCCTATTAGGTTCAGACAGACAGACAGACAGACAGACAGACAGACAGACAGACAAACAGACAGAAATCCATTTTCATATATATAGATAGATAGATAGATTCAAGAATACAAGCGGATGTGGGGAAAAATCAGCCATATCTTTGTTCACAGAGCCGTGCGGTAGTTGAAACAGCTTCTCTTTGATTTTTCTGGAAATTTCAGATGCGACTAGCACTTTTTTGTTGATCTTGAGCCTGTCCGTGCAAAGATGTCTATAAATTATTCAAGAATATAAGGGAAAGTGGGGTAAAATAAGCTCTATAACTCCTCAACCATATCCGTGCGGTGTTTGAAACTGGTTGCATTCGATTCTTCAGACAATTTCCAAGCGGAAATGGGCTTGTTATCAGATTTTCTTCTTAGTTTTCATCAGTTCTTGCTTCAAAAAATGGGTCATTAGATGGTCACTAAGCTAACTGAGTGACGGATAATTCATTTATTTGATTTTGTTTGCATGGAATCGCTTTCTGTTAAATCTTCAAAGATGGAAAAAACTTCAACGAAGCTTGTTAGTTGATTTAAACTTTTGAATTCTAGTCTAATCTTATCTAATACAAACGCAGCCAGCACGAGAAAGGATCCTGGAAATATTTGGGCTGGATGACGTCTAGTTTTTGTTATCAATATTGACACATTATACAAGCATCAAGGCAGCAGGCCTACCACAATGATGATTCTGTAAAATGAGTTGGATTTAAATTAATAGATTTGAACCACAACACCTTTTGAGAATCTTCAGGAGAGGAAGGTTGCGTGGACATACCGTAACACACAAAACATCTTTTAGAATGATTTATAATTGTTTGTTTTTAGATGTATTTTAAACGTGTTATAAAACATGTCAAGGTTGGAGCGGTTTATATGTCTCGTATTCTATATATCACTCTGACTAATTTACTGCTGAAAGTGGTTAATATTTTATTATTGTTCTTACAAATTTTATTCTGTACATTTATAAACCATGAAGATAAGTTTGTATAGGTAGTTCTAAATACCGTTGAAATTAAATTAAACCAACCATGTTTTGCAAAACGTGTTTTTTTTTCATAACGATGATTTTTTGTACACAAATAAGACTAATGAGTTTTAAAAGGCGCGTAAAATTCCCCTCGTTTAATTTCACACTAAAGGAGCCATAAACAGCGAAATTGTTTGCAATCTTTCATGCTCCGTACAACATTGTTTGCAATCTTGCATACAACAGGTTAGAATCAGGAGTTATCTGGCTTAAGTTTACATGAAATATCGCATTATTTTTCTGCCAAATCTAGCATTCCCTTTATGTGCATTAGATAACGCAGAAAATTCAATGTTGTTTTTTATCTGTATACAAGATTGTGGTGTAACTGCCAACGGGAAGCATTTCATAGGAACTCAGAGTTGACTTTTCAACACTCGGAATTGGCAAAGCCAAGAAGCTACGAACCTATCACGCCATAGACTATTGTTCAAAGCTCACGCTTGATTATTTAATTTTTTTTCTATTAGAATAAGCTTGATTTTCTGCGATCTTTACGTCATAATAAAGTATGAAATAATGTATTATACCCTTATATTGATTACCTGTATTTGACATTTCAAATTGTTTGAACAAGCTGTGTTGCGAGTGTTGGAGTGGACAGCAATTTATTGCTAGAATGAAGAGGAATGAAGAGAAAATATTGAAAGAGTACGGTAGGCTGTGAAATTGAAAGATGCAAGCTGAAAACGAGCCGAAATTTGCCTGAAATAAACTAAACTTTGCCAAGTTTCTCTTTAAAGTGTATGGATCTTACCCGCTCAGTTGATCGATTGTCAGTGAGATTTCGGTCGAAAAGGTCGAAAATAAGGAAACTGTTTGCGAAAGTATTTTTCTTCAACCAAATCTTCATTGTTTCGCGCTTTAGTATGGTGTGCTACTTTGATACCGCCTCAAATGTTCTGTCGACAACTGGACCTGTTGAAAATGCTGCCCCGCATGTTGAACACCGCTCTTTTCGTAACACCTTCATGAGCAATGATGAACCGTAGGCAAGAAATGCCATCACCGTGACAAACCACCTTGCGGGATTAAAATTAACTCAATAATCCATCCGATATCCTCACACAGCACTGGGTTTAATCCAAATCCTGGCTATCAATCGACTCAGGTAATTGATATGTTCGAAACCATCCCTTCCAACTGATTTGTTACTCTTCAGCTGATTGATGGCATCCTTAATTTCACTTATCGTCGAGTGTGGCACATCTCCGTCACTTGCTGCATCGCCGATGGCACTTCTTTCGTTGGCTTGGACCTCTTTCTGTACTCCATTCAGATGTTTAATCGTTCGTAAGAATACGAATCCTTATCCCGACACATTTCAACTCGCAACACGGAGCCTCTATGGGACGCGTTGAGTTTCTGGCAGAACTTTTGCGTTTCATGTGAGCGGTGCATTTGTTCCAGCTCCTCACTTTCCTCCTCATCGTAAGGGTTGGGTTTGATGCAATCGCTTGGCCACATCGCCACATTCTGACGGGTAGCTGGACGCAGCATAAGTGTCCGCACTGCTTTCTTCTCTTCCAACACCTGCTGAAATTCCTTGTGTCGAACCACTCGTTTTATCGTTTTCGTTCCACGTAACGTAAGACGTTCACCGCTACGGTACTGATAGCTTTTTTCACGGTGTTCCGGGTTCCCTTTAGAGGGGCTTTTTCGAGCTCGCTTTTTTCCGGCCGCGTAGTCTTGAGTGATTGCGCGTAGGCTGCGGCGGCGTCAGGTCACTTCAGTTGCGCTAGATTGTACTGTGGTGGGTGTCGGTACCAAAAGCTGTTCACCCCGGAGAGTTTTGAGAATATCCTAACGGTCACTAGCTAGATAGTGGTCAAAATCGATGTTGACACTTCGATAGGTTCTGACGTTGGTGATGAGTGTGAAGTTTCGACCATCTATCAAAACGTGATCGGTTTGTGATTCCATTTGGTTTTATTGACATCCAGGTGTACCGACGTAGGAAGCTGTGTTGGAAGAAGGTACTATGCAAAGTCATGTTTTTGGAGGCGACAAAGCCGAAGTTGTCGTTGGTTAGCAGGTGTGCGCTGAAATTTCCAATCATCCAAACACTTCGATTGAAATTGAGACATCGACAGTTTCCGATCGTTAGTCCTCATTCGTAACCTAGGTCTATGACAATTATTCTGGTTTGAATCTCTTCATATCGGTGTCAGCTTGCAGGATCTACAACCAACCCCACTATCTCCCAGGAGAACCGTCGTGATTTGATAGTCCCCAGCTCCACCAAGACCAGGTACACTAACAAGACGGTAGCTCAGCCGCTCCTAACATGTAGAACAGACGCTGCTTTGAGTCGTCCTGACCTGGACTTTTTTTTTAATCCAGCCCTCTTCGTCGCTTTTTAGACGCCGGATTGACGAACAGATCCCCTTTTGCCACATCTCTCAGTGACAGCTTCGGGTTTCACTTGAAAAGACCCACCCTTTTGGTATGTGTCTTGTGATCCGACGATGGACAGACTTTCCCCGAAACGCCTCAGATCGTCAGAACGTGGATTTCGAAATTTTTAATGTTTGACTAACGCTCGAGTGGATTGACTGGGATTTTCGTTTCACGCATAATGGATGCAAACGCGACGCGTTTGGTCATAGAGCCGTGATGTAAACAAGTAAACTTATTCTGACGTTCAGCGAATTTCAAATTACCCAGAACATTCCTTGATGGCAGTATTTTTAATATGACTGGAATTTGTTGTTTAACTATTGCGTTCGTATTCTTAAGATTTGGTGTATCAAACAGTTTTTTTTGTGGGTTTTGAGCACTCGACAAACTGTTGGATTTGGAATCTTCAGCACTTTAGCCAGCTTGGAACCGGACCACTCCGGATTTTCCTGATGTTTGTGCTCATTATTTTTTCTTCTTTGGAGTTGCATTTGACGTACTTTCTGTACGCGACTACTTTGATCAAACTGGCATAAGTTGTTCTCTATAGAAGTGTTAACAACCCACTGTCAAAGAGTTTCAATTCCCAGCACTAGAGGCGTGGTAGTGGCGTGCGAGGGGCGTACATTTTTTTAGTATTTTAGTCAGCCTTTATTTAGCTGTTTTGTACTTGTTTAATGTTGTTCAAGTGTGTCTCTTATCTAGGTTGGTTTTGTTTGTAAAACTGTTTTTTTTTGACTATGACATTTTGCACTTGTCTCATCCCAAGTAACAATTTTAGTTTTATTCCAGTCGAATAGCACTCCTCCCGTCTTTGTTGATAAAACTACATTCAAAGCTGTTTTGTCCACCAACACCTCCTCTATGCATCTTTAAAGCAGAAATATGTACAGCGTGTTCTACTGTATAGACGGTTGTGAAAACAAATTGATAAAACCTTTAAAACACCATACAGATTTTGAAAATGTTCTAGTGAAAGGTGTCATGACCACTTGAGAACCTTCATCAAACCAATTGGCTGCCATCAAAACCAGCATAGGGCCAAATGGCCACAGCTGCCAAACTTCACTGTGATATCGTGGTTGGTTTTTGTTGTTCTGCTTTGTTCGATTCTCTGCTCTTCTGATTCATTAAGGAGTAAATAATATCTAGAAAGAAAAGTTCTAGCGTTGCGGGAAATTTTGTTTCATAGCCAAATATCCAAAACAAATTGAGTTTTTCCACAGCGTATCATGCTTCAAATCATATGCGCATTTAATTTTATGGTGAATATTGGTACGATAAGAGCCGAAAATTATTGCGCCTCGAAAATTATGCGAGTTTACATCTACAAAAACAAAAGTGAAACAAATATATTCGATAAATTAATCATGAATTTCATGAAAATTGATGGAATTAAATAAGGTTATCTTAAAGAATGCCAATTTTGGTCTCTGATCTACAGTTCATTAGAATTGTGTGTGTGTGTGTGTGTGTGTGTGTGTGTGTGTGTGTGTGTGTGTGTGTGTGTGTGTGTGTGTGTACAATCCATATTCCACTGGCCGGCAGTGCTTTTATGGAAGAAACCTGCCTGCATCTATATTTATAATTTGTATTTATTTATAGATGCAGACATTTTTAGCCCTGAATATGGAAGGTGATAGCTCTATTGTACATCCAACCACCCATTTCAAGAATGCCTGTTCATACACGTACATTCTGAGGTTATCTTCATATACAATAAGCCCCGCATGAACACTGTCATGTATCAATTGGATACATGAGAGGCATTCACACTTCCAGAATTTTTTCAAAATTCTGGCACCTATTTAGTAATATAAATGTTTCATCACAACAATAAAATAATAAAACGATCTCACCGACTTTTCTTTTGTTTCTCCAGTCTTTTGCCTATGTGTTAGTTGTCCTCTTCATGTTGGTCTTGATTAGAATCATGCTGCTTTTGGAGATCTTTAATGACAGTATAATATCGTTATTAGTATATCATAAAAGTAATACTTATTTGCAACTTGTTTTCCTGTAAAGGTAGAAATTAAACACTCGTATTTTCCACTCAACATTTGTTCAATGATTTTTTTTTGGCTCTATCTTTTTTTTTTAGCAAGAACACGCATAACACGTATAAAAAAAAGGTGTTTTTTGTATTGATTTATTAATATTGTTGTTTATAAATCCATTAACTCCAATAACGTGTAATTTTTATTAATTTTTATATAGTACTGCTGAACTAGTCTTCTATTCCTGATTCCGATTCCTCTTCACTTCCTTCATATTTATAAATTTCTTCTGCCTTTTCTTTTAGCTTTTTTTTGTCTTTTGCCAACTCTATCCAATTTTCTTCTATTAGTCCTGATATCTTATTTTTATCTTCTTCGATACAATCATTCCAGGTCTTTGATGGTCTACCTATCTTTTTTTTGTCACACTTCATTTCTTGAGCGACTCTTAATGGATGTCCAATTTGCCTTCTTTGAATATGACCCCAATAGCTAATCCTCATTACTCTAATCTTTTTAACAGCTGTTTTTCCGTCTAGTAGCCTTGATAATTTGATTCTTCCTCTGGGTTTATCCCTACAACATCTTAACATTTCCTTTAATATTTGCATTTCATATTTACTGATAGATTTTCTATTTCGTTTTATAAGAGCTGCAGATTTTAGTCCGTAAGTTATTGATGGTGAAATGACTGTCTTATAAATTAGTTTTGCTAATTCCCATGTTGGTTTATATCTTTTAAGAAACTCAATAATCACCTTGCTACTACCTACAGCTTGCAAGCACCTTTTTCTTGTAGTTTGTGGTCTATCTAACGTCTCTGTTAAATATGTTCCTAGATATTTCATATTCTTAACTATATTATATTCTTCTCCATCTATTTTCACTGTTTTTGGAATGTTTCTATCGTTCTGTGGCTCTCTGACTAAAACCTGGCTTTTATTAACGTTAATTTCTAGTCCTACCTTTATCAATTCATTCTTCAATAACTTTATTATTTTTTTCTATTTCTTCTATTTTCTCTGCTATTATTAGTAAGTCATCTGCAAATGCCAGAATGACCGGTAGTTTTCCATTACTTATTTCTAATAAATTAATATCCGGATAATGCTTCTTCATTTCCCAAAGCACTTTCTGGATTATTAATGTGAAGACGTACGGAGATAATGGGCATCCTTGTTTGATTCCTTTTGCTTTTGTCCGTTCTTCTGTTCTTACTCCTTCCCATAGCACACTTGAGCGTTCTGCAGACAACGCTTAAAGGACTCTATTTGTTATATACCTTGGTACGTTGAGTTCATTTAATATTTGTTCAACCTGTGTTATTAAATTTCTTCTGTTAGAGTAATTTCCTTGCCAAAATGGATTTTTGTAACGAAATACTACTTACCGAAGATATATCCACGAAATCAAATGCTTTTTTGATGTCCACCGACATTAGAATAATTGTGTTTCCACTATTCCAGTTCTCTTCCATGCACCTTCTTGCGAAAAATATTTGGTCGTCCGTTGATCTGTTTTGCGTAAACGCTGTTTGGTGAAATCCTGGTTCACCTGCATATTCTCTAAGTCTTTGCACTAACCATCTTGCGTATATTTTGTATCCTATATTACTTAGTGAGATTCTCCTGAAGTCTGATGTATATTTTGCTCCTTTCTTCTTTGGTATCGGTATTTGCACTGACTGTTTCCATTGATCTGGCATTTTGTTGGTTATCCATACCTTTTTTATCAGTTGGTATAGTTCTTCTATGCTACCTTCATCACAATATTTGATATACTCGTTTTTAATTTTGTCCAATCCTGCAGCTTTACAGTTTACTAATTCACTAATTAAATTTCTAATTTCTTCTCTACTCGGTTCTGCTGTCAGTTCTTCGTTATCATCACTGATTGTTACTGATTCACCAATCCCTAATTCTAGTTCTTCTAACCATTTATCCATTGCTATTAATGGTTTCTTCGGTCCTTTTCTGCTAATAAACTGTTTTAAATATTTATACGACCTCTTTATTCTTTCTCCTACTTCGTAATCTTGCAATTCGTTATAAAACCTGAACACTTCCTTTTCATTGTGCTCTCTAATTGCCATATAATAATCTTGTCTTTTAATGTTTATATTTTCTCTAAACCATGTTGTATCTATACCTCTAGTCTTTGCCATCTTCATTCTCTTCCTCGCTTTTAAGAGCGATTCGATGGCTTTTTTCCTCTTTGGCGTTAAAGGATTCTAAACATGTTCTAACGCTTTCCTAGCACTAGTAGTAATTTTTTCAGTAAATTTCTCATAGGCTTCTGTTATTTCAATATTTTCAACATCTATCTGTTCATATTTCTTCAATTCTTCGTGAAATTTTGTTTTTGGTGCATTTTGTTGTAAAACATTTGGTAGTAGTAGTTTTTTTTTGCTTTTTTCTGTTTTACTTCTGCCTTCCATTGTTGGCTTTCTATGACTACAATGATAGTTTTGTGATCTGTTTGAATCACTGTCCAGTTTGCTCTTATGAACTTGGTCTTGATTGTTGTATTCTCTGCAACTAAAACATGATCTATTTGAGATTCTTTTCTACCATTTGTCCATGTACTTAATACAGATTTATCGAACCGCATAGATATTACATTGATGTGATGCATTTTCAAAAATATTTTCATAAATTCACCATTTTCGTTCGTTTTAGTGTGCCCTATATACTTTCCCAATCTATTCATATCATCTTCATCAGAGTCCTCTATTCCTAGCTGTGAATTGAAATCTCCTAATAATATCATTTTATCTTTTTTTGGATGGCTATTCACATATGCTCCTAAATTTGCAAAGAATGAATTTGCATTTGTATTTGGTGCGTGAACATTCACTATGATCCAACTTTCTTCTCCTCCATCACACTGGATTATTGCTGACATAACATTTTTGTTAATATTTCTAACTGCTCTAATCCTAACTTTTCCATTTTTCTTGCTCAAAATTGCCAATCCTCTCATATTATTTGTATATTTTCTATCTACAGTTCATTTAAATTACATTAAAAATTTGGTGTATTTATTTACCCATTTCAGAAGTATTTAATATATTTCAATATCACTGTTTTAGCAAAAAGCCAATTTATCTTCACCAATGGCTACTATACTCTTTCGTCATTTGGTGCCTTTCCTCAGTGCCAATTGGCCATTTTAATGCATTTACAGGAGGCAAAATGGTTTTGAAATGCTTTTGCAACTGACCATCAAAAGATAACTTGAACGAGTCCTAAAATGGCATTTCAAAAACAGCATTTTACGAGTTCATGCAGTCAAATATAAACCTTTGATAGGATTTAAAGGAACTGCAAGAAGACAAGGTTTTAAGATCGCTGTAAAAAAGCTGTGTAGGTTGTCATAAACCTGACTAAAAGTTAAAACCTATTGGCACCTCTTGGTACCATAATTAAACCAAATTAATTTCCAGCGGCTTTCATAAAACTTTAATAAAACTTAATAAAACTGGATGCTTTTGGCAATGTTACTTGGGATTCGAGGCTTATTTTTCTATCGACTATTTGACATGAAAGTACAGAACATCGTTACCGTTACTGTTTTGTATGAACATATCATGTTATTTTTAAGCTATATCGTGTGCTAGATTTGCATAAGTTTCCGCAATATTTCATGTTAATTTAAGTGAAATGTAGCATAGATCATGCCTGTGTCATCTAAGGCTTACAGTTATAAACGAAACTAAACGTGCCTGTCGTGTTATTGCTTATCTAGGCATCGTTAAGTTTGTTCTAGAGAAATGCTCCATGAAATGTTACCAAAACAATTGATCAATTCCTTGGATTGTCACTAGTAACGACAATTCGTATCTTATTTTGGATGTGGTGATGCTCAGCTACAGAACGAGGCTTATTAAGAAGGTGTCAGAGTGGGTTATATTTCCTGGATGAAAAAATTTCTCCCGGCATTTTCTGTATATTACTGATCAGCAATATTGCAATACTAGGTGTTTGACCTTTATATAATCGCCATAAAATTTCAAAGATGACGATGCAATCGTTCATGTACCGCACTCAGCCCATCGTCGATTTCCCATTTCCCAACGTAACACCCTCCTCCGGCCAAGTCAAAATTAGCCATTAGCAAGTGTGCAATGTCAAAAGCAGTAAAATTATCCCTCGCGCACACAAGCAATTACACGTCCATCATTGCTATAGCCCAAAAGCCATCAGGGGTGATTGAAAAGGCTCGGTCCAACCGCCAACATCACCGCCAACCTCACCTAGCTGCCAAAGCGGATAGCATTCGAGAAAATGCCACGCATTCCGCTCGTTGGGGATTGAAGTGTCCGAAAAATTAGGCTCGCAAAACGCAACCATTCAACGCAACATTCCGATCGAACGGCAGTGGAGATTTTCCCTCTCACCTGGTACACCCTATAGTACGCAACAATTATTTCAATCTAGGTATGACGGAGTGCTATTCGCGGGCTGGTGACTCAGCGTCCAATTTTTCGTGCGCGAGCTGCTCAAAGGAAAGTGCGGGGGGAGGTTTGGGATTGCGAAAAACAAAATTGATGCCAGTGCGCTGGAAAACGAAACGCATGGGAACGAGATTTAGAGGTTGTGGATTATTTTTGACATTTTCACATGCGAGATTTCGGCAACAAAGTTTTGCTGTGTTTGCGCGATCATCGCGCCGCGACAATCTGGGATCACCGGTAATTGCATGTTTTCCTTTCAGTGGCTGTCGTGGCCTGCTGCCGAACGGCCGAATGAGTGTCGGAAGCGAAGCCGATGTTATCTGCACTAAAGGGTTGTTTAGTTTGCATGTATGGCTGGTCAAAAATAACGCAAGATTCACACGATTCAGCCGACGTCGCTTTTTGATATAAGTTCTCATTCGAGCCGGAAGCGGCAATGTGTGATTTCAATTAACACACTACTAGGCAGTTCAAATTAATGAAATTGTGTGGGAATTCCGAGATGTCAGTTTCTGAATTTCCCTATGTATTATGCAGTCATCTCCTTGGCATGTTGGGTGCAGCCTTCTAACTATGACTTATTCAGAATCCATGCAAATGAGACCTTTTCAACGCACAATAGCTTTGCATAATCTATTATGGCTTGGTTCAAGATCATTTGAATCACACCCATTTCGATGTACTGTTCTAAATCCATCCATGTGGAACAGTTTGGCCCTCAAAGCCCTCATTCCTAGTAACGTCTAGAAGAGTGATTGTTCGCGAAGAAATAATGGAATGACATGAGTGATGTTCATTCTTCTTCGCCCGTTCTTATTGTCTCTACCCCTTCTACACGTCAGACACCGGATCTCGGCTTAGAAAATTTGAATTCTTTGCAGAATCGCATCGCACGGTACACGAGGTAAACGTTTTCAGAACCCTCCCAGAAGATCCATCTTCGGTGTCTGTTCTGCCCGGCACACAGCTTGATTGATTGAATTATTTTGATCCGCTTCAACGGGAGGGGAATGATTTATTGACGTTTAATCATTTCGAATTAGTCGCAGCAAGGCAGCAGGCCTTGAATCTGTTGGCGATGGCACTTAGGCAATAGATTTTATCATCTAACTGCAGTAATTTCGATGTTTGCGCTGGAAGAGAGGATTTTTTTTTCTATTTTCATTAGGGTCTTTGATGCCACTAGAAACTGGGACAGAACCGCGGTTCAGGGCAAATTTCAACCCAATGGAGAGAAGTGCGATCTTCGGTTTCCTTTGGGGAAACCTCCGCTGCCGCTAAATTATAAGCTCCCATCATCGGTTAAACGTTATTGGTTTTGAAATTAGAGTCGTGATACGGTGTCAAGATTCGATGGACACGATTCTCTAATTTAGCCAACAACCAATGATTGGATACTGTGTGAAGGGGAGGAAAAAAAAGAGAAAGGAAGCAGCCAAGTAGCGAATGTTAGGTTATTATGAGCTTAGTGAAAAGCTACTGCACATTCGCTAGATTGGCGGAATGAGGGTTCGGAGATAAACGGATCGGTAATTTGAACGTTTCCCGGGCTTTGGTAATGTTTAGCAGAAAAGATTAATTTCGAACAGAAAATGAGGGATCAACTTTCCAGCCGCATGTTTGAATCTACCCAAAATTGATAGTTTTGTGATCCATGAGGATTTACAGAAGCTTGAATATTGTTCAGTACGTATTGATAATTGACGTATATCTATTAGTAGAAAAGTTATTTATGTATCATCTGCTCGTTTAATTTTTAGGATTTTGTAGTGAAACATTTTATTCGCAATAAATTTGATGATTAACTTAACATACTGCGCTCACTTTTAGGATCTTATTTCAATAGTATGAACAAAACAATAGGCGTTTCCTTTTCTATTCGCTGTAACATACAGTGCCATTTTGAAACTTTTGAGGGATTAAGCTATAGTACAGAAAGGCAACAGTATTGGCTAGTATATTATGAAAATAAGTTATGGAACGTAATGTCAGTCTAACCCTTCATTCGGCCTGTGTTCTAAATTTTGCAAAAATAGACGAAATCATATTCACATGAAATCGAAGGGATGATTAATTCATTTTGAAGCAATTGAAACATCATTTATCGGTTTATCGAAATTTAAAATATCAGTTGCCAAAATTGAAACCTCTTTTTTGATTGTTATTTTCAGATAGATAGGGTTGATATGCTAGTAATGGACCCCTTAGTAGGAGCTTTGAACATTTTCGATGAATTCTATAAGAATTTTATTAACTATTTGTACAACAATCCCACATTTGATGAAAATAATCAGTCATTTACACAAAATTATAGTAAACTCTATTTTTGAGGCAAGGTTTTCCTGGTAAACATCGATAATTGCGCTGATCATAATGTGCCTTTTTTGGACCCATTTGCTTATTTTGGACCCGGGTCTATAATGCGCATTATAGACCCGGGTCCAAAATACGCATATCAACTAATTTGATTAAAATGATTGATCTGACGCAGCTAAACCAATTTGTTATCTCGTAGACAAATAGGGTAACGCATATATTTTGGACTTGTATAGGGTTGATATGCTAGTAATGGACGCCTTAGTTGAAGCTTTGAACAATTTCAATGAATTCCATTAAAATTTTATTTACTTTTTTGGGCAACACTCCTACATTTGATGAAAATAACTAGTCATTTACACAGAATTACGGTAAACACTATTTTATTAGTCCAAGTTTTCCTGGTAGACATCGATAATTCGCGATGGTCATTATGCGCTTTTTTGGACCCATTTTCTTATTTTAGACACGGGTCTATAATGCGCACTATAGACCCGGGTCCATAATACGCATGTCAACTAATTTGATTATAATGATTAACCTGACGCTGCTAAACCAATTTGTTATCTCGTAGAAAAATAGGGTAGCGCATATATTTTGGACATGTATATATTATGGCCACCTTCCATCACGGAGAGAAATGAGTCTTGTTTGAAATAACCAACACTATGGTTGAAATGTAAAGTCTGGCTCTGCTTGAGATGAAGTTGATGCTTGTTTGCTTCAAACTCGCAATTGTAGTTGAAGCAAACCGCTTTTTCAAGTGATTTCTACTCAGATAATAACATTGTTTTAAATTTAATGTTAGTTAATTGGAACTGCAAGGCCGCTTATTTTCAACCCTAAAAATGTTTGTTTTAACCAAAAATTTAATTGCTATACACAGTTCTGTTTGGCTGATTCAAACTGTGATCTGAGGTTGAAATAACCTGAATGTTTTGCTGAAAATGGCCATAGTTTATGGTTGGGTAAATACCAACCTTAAATATGATGGAGAACAAACTACATGATCAATTTCCCTCATATGGTGTCAGTAAAATTCCTATCAGTTGTTCGTGCGGGGACAATTCGTGAGTCCGGAGTGAAATCGGTGATTTAGTGTAATTTATGATTCATAGTGATTTAAAGTATACTACAGTTATATGTTATTGTTTATAAAGAAATAAAATGCCGAATAACCCTTATAGCGTAAAGTGATTTTTTTTATCTACTATAGGAGACCTTAAATAAAACTAAACGCATAATGTCCATGCCCTATGGTATGCACTATACCTAATACAGTTTTGCGTTTAACGGTAGTCCAGCGAAACAAATGCTAAATAAATAAGTGGAACGAAAAATACGGTAGGTGCAGTACTAATTTTTATTTGATTTCAACTAGTTGGTTGGTTAATTCAAACGATACCGCTGGTTTCAATTACCGATTCGATATTTATTTCAAACAACAAGTTTGTTTCACTTACGCTAAGTTTTGCTGGAACAAGCGTTGAGTTTTGTTTGAATTTACCTAGTAATGTGATTGTGCGTTTTTCAAAATTGAAATTTTGTTGATTCAACGTAAAATGGTTGTTTATACCATACTTTTTTCTCCCTGATAGATAAAATTCTAAACGCATCCGATGTGTTACAACACCAGACCTATCTAGGTTCAATCTAGGTACACCTAGAATAAAACTAGTACAATCTTGGATGCATATACAGGGTGTTCGGTTCCTTAGTGCAAATATTTTCAGGGGCGATAGGAGATGATATTTGAGGAAAACAAAAGTTCTACGCGTATGCTCAAATCTAAAATTTTACGGAGTTGTTGAACTTTTATTTTTTGGTACATGTTAGTCTTAAATTGGCTGTAACTAAAAATTATGTTACATAGCAAGATTTTATTTGGGCTGCCGATTCCAAACAATGGGCATAACCGTAGCAGAGATGACTATCTGCTAACTCTTCTGGAAAAAACATAGCTGTTTTCGGAAACCGTGTGGTACTGTTTTGAAAACATTTGATTTGTGCATCCTGCGAACAGACATTACCACGGTTTGGTTGAATTCATGATTTTATTATCTGCTTATTGGAGGCACAACATGCCGCATTCAAAACAAAATTGTAAAAAAAAATTAGCAAGATAGAAAGTTTGTGTTAAAGAGAGAGAGAGAGAGAGAGAGAGAGAGAGAGAGAGAGAGAGAGAGAGTTGTAGAACACTTTGAAAACCATGTTTTTGTTTTAGAATTGAGGAAAGAAAAATGTTGGTAAATAAAATAATTGAGATACAGCCAATTTAATACTTACATTCACTAAAAATTAAAAGTTCAATAACTCCGAATACTTTGAGCTTTCTCCATAGGCGTAGAACAATTTTTTTCCTCAAATATCATCCACTATCGCCCCTGAGCACATTTGTATTAAGGAACCGAACACCCTGTATAATGTATTTTACAGCAAAGTGACCAAAATACATACATGCTCAAAATATATTCATCCCCGTACACTGATAGAAAAGTAATGAAAATATCTATGCGTCCGATACTTCAGATTCCGTGTAAGTATGCTTACATTTATTAGTTTTTCCTAATCAACAATTTTCACTTTGGACGGTATGCAAACAATAAGTTCAGTTTGTTTAAAAACTGAAATGAAGGGTTGCCAAAGAGGCAACATAGCACTTCCAATTAGTCCTATAATGAACCCTCAAAATTTAGACAATTTGTCCAATTTTTCATAGCTTTTATTACTGCATTGTAAAATTTAATATAAGTACTAGGTATTAATGTTTCGAAAATGCATTTTTAAAATTTACAATAGATTTATATGATCAAATGCTTTTTTTCTCTCCTGTAACGAAAAAACTTACAAATCACTGTACCATGCAGTGATCAGGTAAAAATAATTAATAATGATGTTTTATATGTAACAATTATGAAGAATCATATTCTAACCTTTGTTTAAGTGTTGATACTATGTGTTTTAACTGAAATTGCTTAGGTGAAATACGATAATAACGAAATAATTACAATAATATGCCAGGGGGTCCATTATACGCACAGGGTCCATTATACGCATACAATCCCTACTTCATAGCATGGTTATTTATTTAATTACATGTTTCGTTAGATTTTAACAAACTCAAACATAATTAACGTATAGTAATACGTATCTCAAAAATTCAAATAAAATCACAACTTATCTCAACTATTAGTACACTTCGCCAAAGCAATGCTTCTTTTTTTACGGATATGTAAAATATCATTCAGATCCAACTCATTTGCTTCTGCCAACAGGATAGCGGCACTCAGAACATTTACTGAATTGTGATACTGTAGATTGTGCTCAGGTGCTCAACTTGGTTAACTTCACCACTTGCCGCCATCTTTGGCTGAATTGAATCCTCGCCATCTTCGTCTTCACAGTTATCCACAATCCTCTTTTCAATATTTACCAAGGCCAAAATATCCGCACCCGAGTATACATCGATAATCCAATGGTTCAATTGATTTCGCCGGAGGTTGTTGGAACGGTATAGATGATGGGACACCTTCCTTCAGTAGCTTGATGCTAACAATTACATCAATATTCCTCGAAGTACCAATTCCGATCCAAGCTTCTGGATGCCGAAATGCAACATTCTTTAGCGTTGATGCATTTCAAATTATTTACACTACCATACGAGTCGATCAAAGTTTTTATTAATAAGTCAAATTCTTTTTTTTCAAGTTCAGTTAATACAAAATACAGGAGAAATATTCAGCTAAGCTTCCTTTCGACCAAATGCGAATAGCCGGGTATTTCGTTTAACACCTGCCATAGGATTTTGTCCAGTCTCCTTATCCACTTTATTCGCCGAAGAACGACAGTTTGCCTTGAACTGTTTCTCGCTCACAACAGCTTTTTGGGTCTTCTTAAGGTTCCGCTTGACGATGGCCCAATATTGTTATATTGGGCGAAGCTCTAGCGTATTGAGAGGATTCTTGTCCATGGGCAGCAATTGAACGTTGTTGGCAGCATACCACTCCATGGGTTTTTTCCGTAATGGTGTTGCTTCAGGAAAGGCAGTAGGCGTAGGCACTCGCTCAGATAAATTTCCTGGTTGACCCAATTCGTGAAGCATATTTTATTCGATGTTCCTTACAATGGCCTTGTTCATTACACACGCTTATCTATGTCGCTATTGGTAAAATTGTTAATGTAAATGTACTGGTGTTTTTTTTTAAATTACTCATCTAACCAAAATTAAATGCAACAAATATGTAATGGAAATTCAGGTGAATAGACAATTGAATGGCCAAAAAATAAGCTTAGTTTATTTTTAATGGTTTTATTATTTGATCTGTGAAACTTTCTGTAAAGTGATGAGAACCATGTTTGAAGAAATAATACGCAGATAATTAATAAGCACCAATTCATAAAAATGCATCCTTGAATAGACGATATTGTTACATTACATCTATATCCCACAAAAGGTTTCGTTATAATAGAGTTAGTTGTATAAGTTTTCATAATTCAGAATAGCAAGCGCCTGACCACGCTTTTCTAAACAAGCTTACAACTAGTTGAATGTTGTTTGCCGTTCAATTGTTCTGTAAGTTACAATAAATAATATAACCGTACGCTGCATTTTAAACTCAGATAAGGTACACATTCCCTAATATAATCAAAAACGTAAAGGTGATTTAGTAATGAATGAAAGAGAAAGTAAGCAAAGAGAGACTCTAAATGTTAGGTCCGCAATAATTTAAAATCTCTGGACTTGTATAAGAATCCGTGCTAAAAATCCGTGCCCAGATCCATGATCAGCAATCATGAAATCATGAACTAAATCAAGTTTAAAGGTAAAAATCTTGAAAACGTGAACCAGCTCACGATCCGTTTTTATGTTTAGGAATGCTTTTGTTTCTATGTAACGTTTGCATTAAAAAAATGAATTTTTTTTTTGGGAGGTGACAAAACAGGTTAACACAGATAATTGCTTTTGTTGAATTTAACCGGAGCATTCGCTATGGCGGACGTAAACTTGCGTGTAGGCATGTTTTTGAGTACTTTCTTCGATTTATTTATCAATTCCTCCTCAGTTTTCGTGAAAAAAATGTTGGAGTAGATTTTACGCTTCAGGGTGGCCCAGAAATTCTCGATGGAACGCAGCTGGAGGCCGTTGGGCGCTCCATCTCCTCCAAAGATCGCTTCGAGTAGTGGACCGACGCCAGAACCGGCCAGAACACCGCGTCTTCGCCCTTATGGTATTTCTTGATGAACGACGCAACTTCCGGCAGGCATTTTGTCCTATAAATTTCCCCGTTCACGGCCAGTTCAGATCGAAAGAAGAGCGGCTTCGACATTCACTTCTCGCTGATTGTCAGCCACAGCAGCACCTTCTTGGGGAACTTGGTGTGTGAAATGAACTTCACCTCGGAGCTCACTTCCTTCGTGGGGGAAGTAACTAAAATGGTGGCCTGCCAGTCGTTGCCATCCAGGGTGAGATAGGTCTCGTCATCCATCACCACCTCCACGTGGCGATTCGCAGGGAAAATCGAGTTGACCATCTTATTCGTTCGCTGCTGCTGCGCTCCTGCAGCCCAGAAACCAATGGACGAGACATTTGCTTCCTGACATGTATGTTCATGTTTGCAGGTACTTTTTCACTGTTGACTTTTGCCGGTTGAACCAACCTCCCGGCCAAGCGCTCGTAGCGATGTAGTCACTTTTCCCTAGGTCTTCCTCTTCAGCATCCTTTGGAGCTTTTTGTCGCTCAGGGTCGTCGACCGTCCGGAAGCGGGCTTTCCTTCGGTGCTCTGGTTGTTGTCTAAAAGTGCCGCACGATGTCCGTTTTCGACGCGGCGGGATGCCGTTCTTTGAACACGCACACTTCTGAACGGAGCTGCTTCACTGTTTTTTCCATCACGGTTAGAGTTCGACTGATAGAGCTGTCAAATTTTGTCTGCTGACTCATGGGTTACTATGATTTAGGTTAGGGAAACCCATGAAAAATCGGCAATTTTTGTCCAGTTTTTTTTAATGCAAACGTTATAACGCATAAAGAATACATAGGTTCAAGTCAACTCTGAACATATGTTTTCGTAAATTCATCTACGCTCGTTTCGTACATAAAACATCTGTTTCGAATGCTGCAAGATGCATTTGTATAGCTTGTCATCTCACAAAACGCTATCGTTACGCCTAATTCATACAATACACGAAATGTACAGACCAACAAATCGCTGCTCCTCTTCCATCATACCCGAACATGTGTGTTTTGCTGCTGAGAAGAAATGAAATCATTTATTCACATCTAAATAGTTGTAAAAGCGTCACATATTTCGAGTTAGAAGTTGTGACTTTATCAGAAGTAAATGAAGACAACGCGCATGCGCCCGCGAAAGACTGCCACATAATTTCAGATGCATTCAACACGTGGTGTACAGAGTTTTGTTATGCTGGTTGCATAGCTAACGGGCGGGTTAGAAATCATGCGTGCATGAAATTAATTACAAATCAAGGTCGATTTTTTTTGAAATTTTTACCAATGAACAAGCGAATGTCATTAAGGAAGCGGCCATGGGTAAGATCTATCTGATAAACAAATATTTTCGAATAATACTAAATACGTGCCAGGTTCGGAAATTTTACATTTCCAAATCTGGAAGTGTGTTGAAGTGCCCTTATCTATATGATATCGGCAATGTTTACATGCGGGGCTTATTGTATGTGAAAGTAACCTCGGAATGGGCGTGATTGACATTCTGAAGTGGGTTGCTGAATCTGAAGTAAAGCTATCACTTTCTAGCTTCCGGATTAAAGCTGCTTCCATTGGTCACTTGAAGGATTGTTGTAAACAGATTTCTTCGATAATACCATTGCTGGCCAATGGGTGTTAGATTGTACACACAGGACAGTTTGGCGGGGGTGAAGTTTATCAGGCACTAGGTTCTTGTGGAGCATGACTTCCGCTAATATGCGAGTTTCTCTGCTGCAGTTGTTATCCGGTGTCAGCAATGCTCAAATGTACACAAACTCATCTACCACCTCGAACTCATCTCCATCGATATCACACCTCTGCCTGTATGAGATGTTAATCACACTTCTGCTTGTGCCGAGTTCCGTCCTACTGCCAGCAGATACACAGTCTTCCAATTATTCACCAACCTGTTTCACTTTCAACCTGGGGTACTGCTCAGTAACCACCTGGAAAGTTGCCGTGCCGACGTTTGCGTGTTCAAGAGTCCAATATCACATATGATCTTCACACAGAATTGTACACCATCCATCATAGCCTTGATCAGTCTAGTCAGTTTTCCGGGAAACCCGTTCTCGTCCATAATTTTCCGTAGCTCTTCACGACCATATACGGCCTTGAAATCGATGAATACTCGGAACTTGATATTACTTGATACTTGACTTGACACTGCAACGTGCAACGTGAAAATTTGTCATATCTCCCTCGTCCGCCATTTTGATGAAGTCATTTCTTCTGCTGTCTTAATGTTTCGCCTCTGTGTCATTCAAGTGTTCACCACAGTGTGGCTCCCTACTTTCGATTGGTTATAGTATGACTGGGATTTTTTTCAGCCATGAGTTTCTCTTAAGCTTCTCACAGCTCTTAAGCAGCGTAAAAGTTCAGCGGTAACTTTATTCTTAATTTATGGATCGTGTAAGCAGGTTTTATTTCTTTGTCATTATAAGAGTGACTTTAAAAAGTTAATTAACTTATTGGCTAGACCGGGACCAGGTTATCAAGATATGTCGAACTTCAGTAGTAGTAGTAGTAGTAGTAGTAGTAGTAGTAGTAGTAGTAGTAGTAGAGACTTCCCTGGTATGTCAAGAGCCATTTGAAACAAACATCAGATAAAACAACAAGCAACAAGTTTCACCTGTTCGTAGTGGAAAATCGTGCCAAAACTTCACAGAGCCTTCGTGTGTTTTAATTCAAGCAGACCATCTATCAAGACGACCGCTTCGAATTTCTCAGCTAAACACTTTGTTTGGTTGGAATCTCTCTAATTGGCCGTTGCAAATTGTCGTCCGTTGGCAGCCTGTTGCATACCTTAAACTAAGTGAACGATTGCAAACATAAAATTGTTCCTTAATTATTCAAAAGTGCAGATATCATCATCAAGCCATCATTTCACGATAGCTTTTCTAAATTTGTGGATCAATCAGTTGAAAATTATGGCGACTATCAATTTAATTATCAAAATTATCATGAACAATCTACAATGGTCTCCATCTGGTTGATCACATCGTATGTTATACACAACCAGACCGTTATTATTTTTAAATTTCAATGCACGAATAAAAGAATGGTTTCAAGTTTAAGTTGACCAAATTTTGCGCGTAACACATTCTGACTCACCTGGTCTTTGGACTTTCCGAAATATCAGTAAAGTCAGCCAATATTCGCATCAGAAGACTGTTACGTAAAGCAATCGTTCCGATTTGGACCTTTCCATCCGTTTTCCACTGCAAACCAGAGATCAGTCCCTATTAGGCAAATAACCTTTGCCGGCAATTTACAACTTTGACGTCAATTGTAATTGTACCGCCAACGTTTCGTCTGCCCGACAAAAGTGCCACCTTGCAAAGTTCAGCCGCCGTAAGTACCTCCTACGCCGTTTGCTTGAGTGGCAATTAGTTCAAAGTTCAGTTCCAAATCAGCACTCTGACGGATGTTTCGACGTGTTTCGGATCTAATTTCGCCTCCAACGAAAATTTGAACCACTTTTCGAAATGGCACCACCACCAACTCTGAATGGCACCGGAGATCGGCTCTTGCGGTCGGCGCCCCCTTGTAATAGACGCACGGTTACCATTTAAAGACTGTAGTCGAAAGAAATGAGATGGTCTCTTCGGGTAATAAAGTATTTGATTGAACATCTTCTCTGTATCCTAATGTCCGCACTTTTACCATGACAATACTCATTAGATTAGGGGCAACGGTGGGGTCATCTTATTTTGAAAAATCCAATCACTCGTTCTTCAAATTCGGTTCATTAGTCAAAACCTTTTTTAGTTCCAATTTCATGATGGCTCAATACATCTCGATTGAGTGAAGGCGTGTTAGGAGGGTTGACCTTTTTAAGAACACAATCATCATTTTTGTTTTTGTAAAGGTGGTCGAGCGCAATGACAGGATGAAAAAACAGCCAAAATAGTGACTGGCCTTCGTGAGAATTCCGAAAGTGCAGGAGGCACTTCTGGAGGCATGCATCTTTGAAAATTTGCCCATTGAGGGTGCCAGAGGTGATGGAGGGCTGATTCATTTTGCCGCATGCAGGAACATGTTTCAGGAACTGGCAACCTGGATTTGGTGTCGTAGAACTCCTGTACCGGTGTCTGTTTGGTGTAGACTTTGATATACGTCTTGTCGTCTATATCAACAATTTTCTGGCACGGTTTTTGAACACCGTCACTCCGGGTTGGTGGCCTCCAAACTTTATCCAGAACGTTTAATCGTTTTTTACACAAAACAAATTAGAACATTCTTTGCCGCATCCCAAACCGAAGGCCCTAGTAGCACATTTGTTGCCATTCGGTTGGGATAACATAAATATGACTTGCTTAGTCATAATCACGTTACTAGAACTAATTATGACCGTTGTGTGCCACTTGAGAGGTCAGATCTGTGCTTGAAGAGGTTCAATATCTCTCTGGTCTTCCGTTTTCTGCCGATGTTTGCTCGTCTAATGCTCCTCAAATGTTTTGTTCACACGAGATATGATTTAATTATTAATTCCGAGCTGTTTTCCGAACCATCCATGTTTTTTTTCTTCTATCTATTATCGAGATTTTCAGCCCTTTACTGGTTCATCTCCCGTCGCACAGTGGGAAAAAAGTGCCCGAAGCGCGAAAGAATTCTATATCTCAACTCGGAGTGGAACGATTTCTGTAAATGTAACTTAAACTTGAAGAAAAATTTCCAAGAAATCAAATGGACATAGTCTCATTGACCGCATGGAACTGCTTGGGGAGCAAGTGAGCTAATTTTACCCTGGTTCCCCTAATAGTTTTGTGTTTATCAAAAATTCTTTGATTGGAGTTAGTCAAGATCAACAAATTCAGGGTGGCCACAGACTCGGGAAAATTAGGAAATGCGGGAAAAAGGTGGGAATTTCAAAAGTCATCGGGAATTTTTGTCATATGGAAGGAACCATACTCACACCTTTTACAAATGATTTGAGTAGCGTTTTTGTCATTTACTCGGTCCACCGATCTCATTGTTCAGCCTGTTCAAAACGTATCGCTTAGAGCATCTTCAGCGGTGGTCTATTTTAACATCTCTATAGTTGATTTGCATCAGCAAACTTAAAAAGAACCTGCTAAAACAGACCAACTTTGCGTTCCCCGCACCGGTGTAGTATTTCTTGTTTTTAAACCCACCAACACCTATCATCTTGTCAATCTTACAGTATCCAGAGATCAGAAGTTATTTTTCAGAGACCGAGGATTTTTCGCAAACTTTTTACCATGGATTGGTTTGAGCGGTGGTGAGTGTGTGAATGCATGCATCTCATTTAAACGATATTAGATAGTGCTGATAGTGATAGATAGCGCCACGCCAACCTATGACAAGAAGCACTTTCTGCGACGTTTCAACATCCCAAGGGATATGATCCTAGACATTAAACGACAACTACAGTCAACTGATGACTTTTTCCAGCTGTTGCGATGCAGCTGGATATGTTGGCCTTAGTGTTTCATACGTGCACTGCAGCCTGAAAACTTGGGGGTTGGTGACCCTGAAGAATTTTTGCAAATCTGTCCTTAAGACTTACGGCCCGCAGTATTTACGCCCCCAATATCGGAAAAGGTGAAGAAACTGATGGACAAAAATTATCTCCCAAAAGTTCGAAAAAAATCCTGTAAATTCAGTGCACTTAGAAACTTAGGGGACTTATCAGAAGCTTGGTATACTTTTTAGATTTGACTTAGACTTTCCCGAGGTTTAGCTACTCTCCCTGATGTCAAAGGAACATACCATAAAATCAGGGAACTTTCCAGAAATCAAGGGTTCTTCCTAGAAATTCAGACAACTTTCCTGAAATTCAGATTGTTTCCTAGAAATTCAGGGAATTGTCCACAAATTCAAGGAACTTACTACGAGTTTATTGAACTTAAGTTCATAGAACTACTCAAGATGTTCAGGGAACTTCACAAAAATTCAAGGAACTTTAGAGAACTTCTAATAGAGAACGGTCAAGAAATTCATGAAGCTTTTCAAGAGTTTGCGGATCTTCCTAGAGGTTTAGTGAACATCTTAGAATTTCATGAAACTTGCTAGACATATACAGAACTTCTTAGAAGTTCAGCGAACATGTAGGAGTTCAAGAAGCTTCCTTAAAGTTCAGGGTTTCTCATGAATTCAAAAAACTTCTCAGAACTTCAGGAAACGCTCACAAAGATCATGGAACTCCCCCAAAGATCAGGAAAGGTCAGCAAACATCTCAGACGTTCAGAGAACGTTCCAGAAATTCAGAGAATTTCCCAGAAGTTCACAGGGAACTTTCCAAAAGCTCGAAAAAACTCCCAGATGCTCAGGGGATTCAGCAATTTAGGAAATTTCCCAGTAGTCCTGCGATCTTCCAAGAATTTCAGAAAACTTCCCCTAAGATCGGGGAACTTTCCAGAATTTCAGAAAACGTCCCAGATAAACAGGAAACTGGATTTTTTTTAGCATTTGAAAAGTTTAGGAAACATTCAAAGGATTTTTTCATAAGTTTGGGGAGCTTCCTAGAACTTCAGGGATTTTTCCAGGTGATCGAGAATTTTTCCAATCGTTCCGAAAACATCTCAAAAGTTCAGGGTATTTAAGTTTTAAGAAGAACTTAAACTTCTTACTACTCGATAGTTTTTCGAACTCAACCAAAGAAACCAACTACCTTTTAATCAATTTCATAGAATTTCCACCTATTCACAATCTGGGGAACCTAAAAAGTTCTTGTACGTTTTAACAACATCTCGGTCAACATGCTAACTATTCCACAGAAATTCCACGGCTCCCAAGATTTTTTTTTTTCAATTTCTCGTAAGTTATTTAAATATGTGTGATATTCTGCTTTTTATCACAGAATAAGTACCTGCTGGAAGTTAAAACAACTTCTGGGAAGTGAAATCGGATTTTCTAAGTTCTCGTCATTTCCAGAAAGTTGTTTTTATTCCATGGACGATCAGCAATCTTTTTGGAAGTTCATCCAAGTTTCCAGAATCGTTAATAATTTTTCGGCAATTCAATGAACTTTTTTAAAGTTCCACCATGTCTCTTCTCGAAAGACAGCGAGCAAACTTCATGATTATCTGGAAACTTCCAATTATTTTATTCAACTGCTGAGAAGTTGAATCAACTTCTGGCTTGTTCATTAGAGATGTTTCCACCCAATCTTCATAGATATTCCGAAGCTCATTAAAATAAATTTTTAAAGAGTGCGTTCAGTAAGAAACTTAGAAGCTTAAATAAGTTCTGAAATGATACAAAATAGATGCGGTATAAAACAAAATGTACAAACACCAGCGATGCAGCGATGTTTTTGCGATTGGTCTAAACAAATAAATCCAAACCACGATTTGAACCACCGTTGAAGATGCCCTTAGAAGATCTGGCTGTAACAGATGAGGCTTCACGCATACCAGTGCCAGAAATGAACTTATCTTTTCATGTGATGGCGAATTGCGTTTGTATGGGTGTTAAGACATGGTGAAAGAAGAATTTGGGCAGCTGTGCTCAATGCCGTCTGACGTTGTTTGTCGGGTTCCAGAGAAAAGAAAATGGTTTGGACAAATTTTGACTAGAACCAAGAAGAGCTACCAAATTTGACAACATATGTTGAGAATTGGCTCATCCTGTCGCACATAAAGTCGTATTTTAAATAAATGGAAAGTGTCTGGTGGTAAGTCAAACTGGAAAAAGTTTGGGAGCTCAGAGATTTAGCTACGAGTAATTTATATTAGGGAACGTCCATTAATTACGTCACGCAAAAATACTTTTTAACCCCCCCCTGTCGCACTTTTTGTATGGACCTTCAATTTTTTTTGTATGGATCGTCACGTTTTCTCAAACCCACCCTCCCCCTCCAGTGCGTGACATAATTAATGGACCTGCCCTTAACTCATCTTAACAGTCAGGAAAATAAGGCAAAAATGCAGGAAAAATTCGGGAAAAATTCGGGAAAAATGCGAGAATTTTTATATTAAGATTGTGTGGCCACCCTGCAAATTAAGGCTAGTCCTTTGTATAATTTGCTGGAGAATCGATTGAAATTGGTTTCTTTCACCACGCGGCTCTATGAACGAAGATATGGTCGATTATACCCCGATCCCTAATATTTTTGTGTTATTCAGAAATTTCTTTGTTCGGTGTGACTAAAGAACAACAAAATAAGGCTAGTTCTATAAAAATTGCCTGAAAATCGATTGGAATTGGTTCCAGTTTACCGCCCGGGTCTATGAATGAAGATATGGCTATTTTGACCCTGATTCCCCTAATATTTTCATATTTTTCACAATTTTCTTTGCTCGGTGTGACTCATGATCAACAAAATAATGCTAGGTCTTTGTAAAATTGTCTGGGACATCGATTTTACCCCGATTCCCTAATATTTCTGTGTTATTCAGAAATTAATATGCTCTGAGTGATTAACTCAAAATTAACAAAGAAGGCTAATCAAAGAAGTTCATTGCATTCATTCGTACCGTCAGCTGAAAGCACCTGAACAGTATAAATTAGGCAGGAGACAGCATTTTCACGAATTCATTAGATGACGTTTGAGCGCACCGCAGTAAACATGACACCCATGTTTACTAATAATGATTTTTTTCTTTATTTCAAAAATATTGGGGGAATCAGGGTAAAATGTGCCATATCTCCGTTCTAAGAACCGTGCGGTGAACGAAATCAACACCAATCGATTGTCCAAAAAAATTTTCATAGAACTTGAATCACTAAGAGCAAAGCAATTTTTGAATAACATAACAATATTAGTGGAATAAGGGTAAAATCAGCAATATATTCTTTCGCAGAGCTGTGTGGTGAAAGAAATTAACTCAATCGATTTTCCAGAAAATTTTACGTAAGGACTCGCCTTAATTGGTTGATCTTCAGTTACACCGACCAAAGAAATTTCTGAAATATAAAAAAATATTAGGGGAATCGGGTAAAATGTGTCATATCTTCATTCACAGAGTGGTGAACCTAACTTCAATCAAGTCTCCAGGAAATTTACATGGGACTAACCTTATTTTGTTGCTTTCGAAAAACAGCGAACAAAAAAAATTCTGAACAGAAAACGAAAATGTTAGAAGAATCAGGGTAAAATCAGCCATATATTCATTCACAGAGCCGTGCGACGAATGAATCAAACTTCAATCGATTGACCAGAATTTTTTTTAAGGACTAGCCTTATTTTGTTGCTGTAAATACACACCGAACAAATAAATTTCTGACTCACACAAAAATACTAGGGAAATTAGGGTAAATTCAGCCATATCTTTATTGACAGTGCCGTGCGGTTAATAAAACCAACTTCAATCGATTTGTCATGCAAATTTACATAGGACTAGCATTATTTTTTTGATCTTGAGTCAAACGGAACAAAGCAATCTCTGAATAACCCAAAAATATTAGGGGAATCGGGGTATAATCGACCTTATCTTCGTTCACAGAGCCGTGTGGTGAACAAAACCAATTTCAATGGATTTCCGAGACAATTTAACAAAGAATTAGCCTTAATTTGTTGATCTTGAGTCACACCGAGCAAAGAAAATTGTGAAAAACATGAAAATATTAGGGGAATCAGGGTAAAATCAGCCATATCTTCATTCACAGAGCCGTGCGGTAACCGGAACCTATTTCAATCGACTCTCAAAAAAAAAAAATTACATGGGACTAGCCATCTTTTGTTGTTCTTTAATCACATAGAGCAAAAAAAAGTCTGAATAACGTAACAATATTAGGGGAATCAGGGTAAAATCAGCCAAATCTTCAGAGCCGTACGGTTAACGAAACCTACTTCATTCAATTCTGGAAATTTGACATAGGACTAGCATCATTTTGTTGATCTAGAGGCACACCGAGCAAAGAAATTTCTGAACAACTAGGAAATATTGGGGGAATCAGGGTAAAATGAGCTCATTCAAGCAGTTCCGTGTGGCAAATGAGACTACGTCCATTCGATTCCTTGGAAATTTGCCTTCAAGTGAAAGTTACATTTACAGAAATCGTTCCTCTTCGAGCTGAAATATAGAATTTTTTCGCGTTTTGGGCACTTTTTTTCCCACTGTGCGGCGTAGGTACTCGAATACCTTTTTGGGTATTTTTGTAACTTGTCCCGGGGTGAGATTGGAACTCGTGACTTTGGCGTGGGATGTATGGATTTTTCTGCGGATTTGTTCTGGTTCCGCAGCCATCGCTATAATCACTTAATCAATTGTGATGAATCTCTGCCAGCGTAAACAAACACTGTTAGCGAAATTCCCGCAATTTCCACCCACACGGTAAAAAAAATTACGACTAAAATGAGTGTATCTCATTTTCTTCCAACACAGCCTTTATGATTATCGCTTATTTTCGCTGCATTTCAAACGGTTCGAATTCGTTCGAATGGGGTTTATTTTTCGCGTCCAAATCACCCGGCACCGCCCACCTCCGAAATCAGCTATGGCGCTACCTGCAGCCTGCTCATTGCACCGGGGATTTATCGAAAACCGATCGGGGAGATCTGGAGTGGCTGCCGCCGTCTTTAGACACTCCAATTAGCCGTTGATTCATTTTCAATGACGTGTTGAGAGCCGCTCGTTAAGTTGATTTAACACGTTTAGTTGAGTTTTATTGGATTTTTTCGTTTGTTTGAATTGGGTGTTTATTCCAGCGTGCGTGCGGTGTGTGTTTATGGGTTTTTGTGTGTTGGTTATGATCCAATCAGTGCGCATCGCAAGCCGCGGGGGGAGCTTCGTTTGATTTATTTCGTGCCCTGCGTTCCCACTTACTTCGGAGTTAATTGAGACAGCAAAACCGTCGATTCCGTAATTGAGTGAATAGTTGCTCACTTACCACTGTTGATGCATCTAAATTTATACCAGTTTATATTTAGTCCGGGTTCAATCGAAACGACACATTCATTAAGACTGCCCGCTGCGTGTGTGGTTTAATTTTTCATTTTTTTTTTTTGAGAAATCAACATGCTCCATCGCTTTGTGCGGCTTTTTGGCGGCGGTAGGCCGAACCCAAAAGAAGAAGACGATCTGGATGAGAGAGCCGAACGCAGGGCAAGAAAAACGCAATACAACACGTTCCCTGAGAAAGCACGTTTCACGACCGCTCGTAACTTGTGTCCAAAAGTGGAAGGCGCAGAATCGCCACTCGCATACATAAAATCTTCGCGTATGAGCAACATGTACGTATCCACATATTGGGCACCATGAGAAATTTCCGTTGGCTATGTTTTGGTCGGGTCTCTTTTTATCAGTATCGAATTCCCTTTCCGTCGCCAACCGTCCCACGGGGGCACGATGGGGGCGGCGGTGGAGTAAGTCCCGCTTCTCTACCGTGCCGGGAGATCTGCAAAACCAGATCTTCGACCGCCATGCCACCACGACATGCCATACAAGATCGTCCGTTCGTCCCTCCAATTTCCCGCCCCGGCTGGCGTCCGCCCGTTTCTCTGCGGCAGATCTAGCCAGTGGCCTCTGGACCATCACCATCAGCATCGATGGTGGTACGCGCGGTTGTGGTGGTGGTGGTGGTGGTCAGGATCAGGTTTTGGTTTTGGTCTTTTGCGTTTCTTCACCACTTTTCCACTTCACACGAATGTCAAAGAAAGAGCAGGTTGGTGGGGGGAAGAGATGCAGCGTGCTGAGCGGCAGTGAAGGAATTCGGAAAGAGCTGTTGTAAGCTGGATGGCTGGCTGGCTGGCTGGCTGGCTGGCTGGCGGTAAGGAACGACTTTTAGGTAACAAGTTTCGCGGATGATTCAGCGTACCGACTGGACCGGACCAGCCGAAATGATTTCGGGAAGTGCGGAGAGCCGAGAGTCGAGTGTGCGCCACGTTTTGTTGTGTTGTTTTGAATCGAATTTGGTGCGCCTGCGACGCCCTTAGGTCGGTCGGCCAGTACAGCATAACAAGTTTGTAAAGTACTTAGCCAGAAAAAAGGGTCAGACATAGGGCAAAAGTTGTGAACTTTGTGGCTGGGAAGATTCAAGTCAGAAGGGATGTTAATGTGTTTTGTCCTTGTTGAAAATATGATAGAAACTATTTTAATTAATAATTTATAAAGGAAATCATTGGAAATAAAGGTAACCATATTGGCACTTTAGAAGAATCATTTTCCATTGTATTACAATTACACACACACTTAGATTGTTTTACAGAAATCTGTAAAGTTTTACCGAATTCTCAACAGCTGAACGTTTGGTAATCCGATTTTACGGATTTCGTTAAAATTTCACAGCTATCTGTAAAAAAAATTACCGGAATTCGGTAAATTTTACCGAAATCCGTAAAATCGGATTACCGAACGTTCAGCTGTTGAGAATTCGGTAAAACTTTACAGATTTCAGTAAAATAATCTGAGTGTGCAATTTCAATCACGAATTTCTGTTGTAGCAATCAGGGATGTTTATTCATGAACATGAGCATGAGGCATGATTGACCGCCCGAGGTTGCTACTCCGTTATTGCCAGATCAGCTGTAATTACACAAAGAACTAAAAGATGATGCTTGGGACTAGCATACATCCTCAATGTGTAAAAACTGGTGATCTTAAACTAAGGCAATACCGACGCCGGCCTCGCCCAAATGCAGGTCAAGTAGGGAATGGGTAAACGGTGTGCTGAATTCAACTGACGTCGGCAGCGAATAAGATATTTAACTATGTTCCCGATTTATTCTCTGTACAGAGATGCACAGTGAAGCTATTCAAATTTTGGCACCGATTTAAACCAACAGTAGGGATGCTGTTGGGGCCACTTACAAGTGTGGGTGGTTTATTTCAATGGAATACGAGAATACGTTAGGAACATCGAGTTTGAGGACCGATTTAAACCAACAGTAGGGATGCTCTTGGGGCCACTCACAAGTGTGGGTGGTTTATTTCAGCAGAATAAAAAAGTATTTTAAAACACCAAGTTTGAAGACCGATTTAAAGCAACAGTAATGATGCTGTTGGGGCCACTCACAAGAGCGGGTGGTTTATTTCAATGGAATACGAGAATACGTTAAGAACATCGAGTTTAAGTATCGATTTAAACCAAGCAATCAGGAATGTTCATTCATTAACATTAACTCTACATACTTTTTTCATCAACCCTTACAATTTATTTTCGTAAATATGTAAATAGAAAATGAGAAGAAAGATTAGTAATTTCCTATTAATTCCAACTACCTTTATTAGTACACGACACTGAAGAAGTCCGCACATTGTAGACGAAATACGCGTATCTGTCAAGATAAGCAATATAGGTCGTTGGAATCAAATGGAAATTAGTCATCTTTCTCATAATTTTCTAGTTACAGATATTCCACTAAACAGCTCACACTTTTAAGGACCTTTCATGCGCCATACAACAATTTTTGCAATCTTTCATACAACAGACTAGATACAGGCGTTATTTGACTTAAATAAATATGAAATATCTCATTAATTTCTGCCACTTCTTTTAAAACAATTCTATGAGCGTCTTAGTAGAACGATTGTAATTGAAAAACTAAATTTTAAATTAACACTTCACTTGATCACTTTTTTCGAAAAAAAAGAAAAAGAAAAACTGAAACACTTTTTGGAACTACCACTAGTAAACACGAGCGAATTACGTTCCGTTACAGAAAGCTCATCTTTTGACAGATAGGCCTGTTTCGTTTGTGACTTACGGACTTCTTAGTGTCGAGTGTTCGAGTTGAAGAGAACATCGCAGTAGGTCTTGTTTGGGCACCTAAAATGTGTGTGCACAGTAAAAATTGCTTTTTTTAATTTTAAATCTATTTGCATGCACATGAAAAGAGCACGTAGTTAACTTCAAAATCACATGAGTTTTCAAATTTACACGATTTGGAAATTACATCTTGTAATAATTGCGCAATTGAATTTTAAAGGAACTGCTTCAAATGGCTGAATAGTTGATTCAAGTTTATTTTTCACGTTAGACAAGAAGAGACAAAATATGCATTAGAATTGTTTGCATATTAATAACCTAATCAATCCAAACATGCAACATCAAGTAAGAAGAGGAATTACTATGAATGAAAAATATCCAAATTTAAATAGCCATTATGGTACATCCCGTCAAACGATACCGTCCATCCAAATATATTTTCAACATTGCAGAAAGTCAATCAAATACGTTATTAGGATCCAGCTTGTTCAATTTAATATGGTATTAAATTCCCATTTACCTTCTATTTATGAGTTGAAAGCAATGGAGAAACTATAAAACTTAGTCAATATAACTAGGAAGAGTATATTCGTGATGCTGGAGAAGTCCAGACAATTAACTACTCGTGGGTAAAAGCTCAATAGACATCGATTAAATCAGCTACAAATGAAACGATAGTTGATATTCATTCAACTATTTACCTCGTTTTCAGGTCTTACCACCAGATTTGAGCGGTAGAAACCACAGCTACAAATTAGTATCCTATTTTGTCCTCTGCTTATGGATGGCGAATGACAGCTACGCAAGGAAGGCAGAACAGTTCTAGACAAAATCGTCAAAAGATTGAAAGTATTTATTGTAAACAATGACTTAAACGTAAATTTCCTAGAAATGCCAGGATGCTAACATCTACAGTATGTCCCATAAAAAAATGCGAAAATCCATACCTCAGTTTCAAATAAAAAAATTTCATAGATAATGATAAAAAATCATAATTTTCTTTAGGGAATCATTTATTAAGCCTTTCATGATTACATTACTCAATATGTCCACCATTTTTCTAGATCACCTTCTCCAAACGGGGACGGAATCGAGAACATACCTTCTCATGAGTCACTTATCGAGTTCATGCCTTGGTAATGAGCTTCAGGACGCCAACACTGGGGTGAGAACGTCCCAGGCCTTAGCCTGAACATATGCCCATATTGAGTAATTCAAAGGATTCAAGTCCGCTGCTAGGAGGCCAAATGTCTTTGCCAAAATTCCTATTTCCTTCAGACACGCTTGAGTTTTTTTTGAGGCATGGCACGGTGCTCCGTCCTATTGAAAAGTGACGTGTTGGTGTACCCAAGTTGGCTTTCATCCATGGCAAAACGTGGTCTTTCAAAATGTTCATGTAAACCTCGGTATTAACTTTTAATCCAGCTTTGATAAATACTGGAGGCATGTATGTTCAAGCCACTGGACGCAACCAAGGACGCAACTGCCCCGAAAACCATGACTCCGGCAACCTCCTTTGCGTACATTTGTCTCAACTTTGTTACTCGCGAACCAATGAAGTCTATACAGATGGAGAAGAAGTGGTTAGGTTGTATTAGTGTAATGCAAAACTCTGTCATTGTGTTCTTGAGATGATGTAGGAAGGTTTGAAGAAAAAGTGGATGAAAGTGTGTAAGAAAGATGGCGCCAGTGATGTCCATAACCTCAGTTCGGTAAAGAGAGATGTTAATTTTTCCACATACTCTTCCTACCTCAACAAGCGCTTCTCTATTGTTTACATTCACCACCGTGTTTTTTATGCAGGTAGCGCATGGGAGTAAAAAATGGTTTTTTATTCACACAACACTCGATCGCTCTAGAGTGAGAAGAAGAGCTCTCGTATTTACAGGAGCGAATGCAGATAAATTTGCTGACTGGCGTGGGCTCTTCTGCTAATATGCAGCAGTGATTGTAAATTCACTTTAACGCTACATAACAAAGAAAGAAAGAAGAATGTATCATCCTGCTTCCTTTTTCCGGACATTTTCAACAATTTTTTTCTGTCAAAAATGTGCGGGATTCTGCCAAAAATGTGCGTAATAAATATGGATTGCGAGCTAGCAGAGGGAAATTCGCCAAAATAAGATAAACTGATACTCGTAGAACACATTGTTCTCAAAAACGTTTTCCAATTACATTGACGAATCCAAGAGAAGCTTAAGAAAGGTTAAACATAGAAGTTTCTAGAACTGCAATTGACACTTACTTTCTGACTATTTTTTGAAATGCATGGAATTGGTCCGTATCGTCATTATCGACGATTTTTTGCTTTTTTATCATCAACTAGCTGATCCCGGTGTGAGTATTGCTACGCCTGCAACTGAATGAATGAACATAACATAGAACTGATGCTTTAATTATTTTTCTTGCTTTGATATTTTTTAAATGAATGAGTTTTTTTTTGACTAAGAAGGGGTTCAAACTTCTATCGGAACATTCTTCTTACCCAGACAATACACAGTTTGTGGCTAAGTTACCTGGGGAATTCTTGGGTTTGGTTGAAGTTTTTGTTTGAAATCACCATTGAAATATTTCTTGCATTCAAAAAACCCCGCATACCAATTTTGGTTCCATTTGCTTGATTAGTTCTCAAGTTATGCAGAAATTTGTGTTTCATTTGTATAGGAGCTCTCCCCCCTTCCAGATGGGGGAAGCGGTCTCAAACAATCATTAGAACCTTCCCAGCCCCAAAAATCCCAGCATACATATTTCCACTCCGGTCGGTCAGACAGAAATACATTTTAATAAATATAAAAATCCTGCGTCCAATGCCAAATGTGGTTTCATTAACTTGAATAATTCTCGAGTAATGCAGAAATTTGCGTTTCGTTTGTATGGGAGCCCCCCCCCCCTTTCAGAGGTCAGAGGGGTCTCAAACCACCATAGAAATATGTCTCTCCTTCAAAAAAATCCACATGCCAAATTTAATTACATTTGCTTTATTAGTTCTCGAGTTATGCAGAAATTTGTGTTTAATTTGTTTAAGAGCCCCCCTCCTATCCTCCAGAAGGGGTGAGAGTCTCAAATCACCATAGAAACATCTCTCTCCTTCAAAAACATCCATATGCCAAATTTGGTTCCATTAGCTGGGTTAGTTCTCGACTTGTGCAGAAATTTGTATTTCATTTGTATTAGAACCCCCCTTTCAGGAGGCAGAGGGGTCTCAAACATTCATAGAAACATTTCTCTCCTTAAAAAACCTTCATCTGTTAAATTTGGTTCCATTTACTTAATTAGTTCTCGAGTTATGCAGAAATTTACGTTTCATTTCTATAGGAGCTCCCCCCCATTAAGAGGGCAGAGTGGTCTTAAACCATCATAGGAGTATGTCTCTCCTTCAAAAAAATCCACATGCCAAATTTTATTCCATTTGCTATATTAGTTCTCAAGTTACGCAGAAACTTGTATTTCATTTGTATGGGAGATCCCCCCCCTCCACTTTCAGAAGGCGGAGGGGTTCAAATCATCATAGAAACATTTCTCTCCTTCAAAAACCTCAATATGCTAAATTTTGTTCCATTTTCTTGATTGGTTCTCGAGTTATGAATAAATTTGTGTTTTATTTGTACGAGAGCTCCCCCCCCCCCCTTCAAATCAGCATTAAAACAGTATTTACCTTTTAAAACCTCTACATGCCAAATTTGGTTCCATTTACTTGATTAGTTCTCGAGGTATACAGGATATTGTATTTCATTTGTATGGGAGCCCCCCATTTCAGGACGGGGAGGGATCTGAAACTTTCATAGAAACCTTTGCCTTTAAAACCTCACACATGCTAAATTTGGTTTCTTTTGCTTGATTAGTTCTCGAGTTATGTAGAAATGAGTGTTTCATTTGTATGGGAGCGTCACTTTCCAGAACAGGGAGGGGTCTTTAACTATCATAAAAAAAAATTCCGGCCCCAAAAATCCCTGCATACAAAATTTCAGGCCGATCGGTTCTGTAGTTTTCGAGCTTATTAGGTTCAGATAGACAGACAGACAGAAATCCATTTTTATATATATAGAAAGATAGATAGATAGATTAGGAACCATTTTTACGAGCGCCATCTTCGGCACTTAACCTCACTTTTGCGATACCTGGAGTCCTCAATTTTCTGTTTAAAAACAATCAAAACCTTGTTGAAGGATCTCTCATTTTTCAAGGAGTCTTGACCTATTGAAATTCACACATTCTTAAAATCCTTTTTGTAGCAATTAACGTATGCATTACGTACTTAGTACTCAATGAGAAGATTGAGAAATCCTTATACACACTCATACACATTAACACACATTCACCCTACGGTCACTTAAAATTCGCACAAATATTCAAGAGTTGAAAGAATGTTTCCTTCCTCCTGAGACTTAAAAGCTTTTGAACACATCCCTAGTAGCACACTTGTTACCTTTTGGTTGAGATAACATAAATATGACTTGCTAAGTCAAAATCAAGTTGCTACTACTAATTATGATCGTAGTGTGCTACTTGGGATTATCTGTAAACTTTACTTTACCAGGAGGCGTAGCGCTACAACAAAACACAGCACACGCGGTAGCACGTAACTAAGGATGGTAATTTTCTAACCCATTTTTCATGGTCCATCATTTCGAAAATCACACTGGAAATCATACTCGCGGAAACAAAAACTGGAAAAGCTCACAAAAACCCAACCGTCCGTGGACAGAGCTTGCTGTGATCTGTCTTTAATATTTGTTTTGCCCCACAATATACAAACTACTGCATTGGGGGCATCGAAAGCTCTCTATTATTAACTGTGTGAAAGTGCAATTAGAATGCTAATGTCTTCATAAAAATTGGTGCTTAGCTTCTTTAGATTAACTTTAAAATAACTTTTTTTTTTCTACTTATCAATTAACCACCGTGAACAACAATTTAAATCCAAAGTTATTTGATTCTCAATTTAAAACAAACCGCTGTTTGATTCCAAAGGTGTTTGTACTTTTTTTTCTCTCAAATTTGAAAGACCGAGTAATTGTAAAACCTGCTTGAATCAGTGGTTCCCTAAACGAGTTAATTTCAGCATTTTACGAGTACTTTTTCAAACAGACGTATCTGAATTTGTAAACAAAAAGGGGAACTAAGATTCAAACGATAAAATCTTGACATTCTTGCCTTTTCATGCAAACTATGACCACCAAAACAAGAAATAACATTTCCTTAACATGATGGTGAGAAATTTATCTTTGAATCTTACTTCCCCTCTTTGTTTGCTAAACCAGATACGTCTGCTCGAAAAACTATGCGAGATTTGATGGACCGTCATTCGATTCAAATCCCGCAATGCGCACAGCTTCCCAGATCTTCAACGTTCGCCATTAACCGATCCTGTTATGCAATTTCGTAAGCTGTCCCAATCCGCATCCCTTCACCCTATCGCCACCGCCGCCAACCGGAGACGGTGAATGAAGCAAAACGCGCGAATTCAAGTTTATTTTCGTCCACATTCATTCGTTTGGGATCGTTTCTCGTCGTTCCAGCCTATCCATGTGGAGGCGCGGTAGGATCACAATTTTGCTGGGCACACACAAACACACACGATATCTCAGTGGGGGGAAAGGACGCAGGAGAACACGGACGAACGAAAGCTTTCGTTAAGTTTCGAATTGTAACGAGCATGTTTTTCTGACTGTCGCTTTTTCTCCTTTTCTCGTTCGTTTCAGGTTCAAATTTTAGGACTTCCAACGACTTTTTTTTGCGCGAGGCAGCCAATCTGAGGCAAGCGTGGATCACGGAACTGGACTGTGTGCTGAGGAACTTTGTGAGACTCTAGTCAGTGGCTTCGCTGTGCTGGTCCTGAAAGGGACGCGCTTGCATCTTTCGTCGTCGTCGTCGTCGTCTTCAACATCATCGTTGCTGGATGGCGCGCGTGCTATTATGAATTCGATACCCCCAAGTCGCTAGTCGGGTGTCTTGAGTGTCGGCGAAGATAATGAGTCATAATGATACATAGTGATAAAAATTACTTTACCGAGAGTGAGTAACTTAATAGGAGCAGAAAATGCCTTAGAGTCTGTCTGGGGCCGAGCAAAGTGAGTGAACCAGAGATAAATAGCCAGGGAAAAAGGAAGATGGTAGAATTGCTTTCGGATAGGCGAAGGCTGATGATGATAAGAAAGCTATTTCTTGGTTCTCGTCGCCGTGGAATACGAAGAATGTGATGATCGAGAAGAAAAAAGCGAAGTTTTACCAGAAGCAAACGAAAAAAAAAGATGTGGTATTCCTTCTATCTATCTGTTTAAGTGCCTTTGAACGACCGCATCGTAGCGCGAGTGAATGTAATGTTTCTGGTCTGAAGTGTCCTCACAGCGAAGGAAAGCAGTGAAATTCATATCTGGAGAGGAAGAAATATTCTCTGGGAAAAAGTTAAGTAATTAAAGTGTCGTGATTCAAAAGTAGTCCGCGCGACAACAACGTCGTCCAACACACATTCCACTTCAATCCTCACAACATTCCCGTAGTCATGTCAACAAATAGTAATAACCTGAAACTATCTGGAAATATTATCAGTCTGACAAGCAACAAACAGCCCCAACTACAGAAATCCAAACTCAAACAACCACCGGTGACATCGACAACATCCAACGGACACGCTAGTTCGACAGGTTCGGGTCAACCGACGGTGAATGGTGGAACGAAACCAGTCCGCAACCAACCGTCACTGCAGAAACAAGTTCAACAGGGGGGAACACAAATCCCTCCTCGCTATCAGCCACCTCCTCAGCCTCCTGGGGGTATCCTGAAACACATCGTCCACAACGGAGGCGCACCACCTTTGGCTAGATCTTCTACCGTACCTTCCATAGCCTATACGTCCGACTTGAACGGAGGGACCCATCTTCACCTTAAATTCCCTCCAGAAATCCCCAAAACCAACGGACTTTATATTCCGGAAAACCTCAAACATCAACTCAACCCCAGCCGATTAGCTGTTCCGCGGTCCCATTTGAGGTTCGCCAACCAACAGCACCACTTAGCTCCCCCGACCAATCATCACCCGAACCAACCCCAACAACCGTCCCATCACCTACCACCGCCCCACACCCGTCTGAGTTCGGAATCATCCTCCGAAGATCAAGGGATCTACCAGCTCCACCTGATCCCTTCAGCAACACCTGAACCTAAAACAGCAACCATCCCCTCAACCCAACCAACAACCTCAACAGCCCCAGGGCCACATCCAACAGACCACCGCTATCGTTCACCATCATCAACCTCCGAGCCAACAGGCTCCACCACTCCCAACGACAGCTTCAACCAACAGCAGCAATCAACAGCTTCTAAACCAAAAGCAACAGCAGCAGCAGCAGCAGCACCAGCAGCAACAACAACAACAGCAACAACAATAGCATCAACAACAGCAGGAGATGCTGAAATTCGTCCGGAAAGCCGAATCGGAAACGTCGTCCACGCCAACCTCCTCCAGCGGCGGTCGGATATCGTCGATCGAGCAGAACCGGCACTTCCAGGTAGGTGGCACTTTGTTTTTATCCCTTTTGGGGTCATTCAAGTTTGGTTGCATCGTGATTAGTATATCTGTTATATCTTGAGTTTTAAAGTTGTTTATTCTGAGGTTTAAATTTTCTTCTGCATAAAATGTTGAAAAAATGCAAATTTAAATGAAATCAGGACTTTTTATTAGGTCTATATTTGAGGTCTCGATAATTTTTTTGGGATCGGTTGTTAAAGCTTAGTTAAAAAAAAGTTCTATATATAGAAAAAAATAATTAATTTTAACAAGAGTGTAAAATATCCCCTCGTTTAAATCCAAGCTAAGGGAGGCATAAACAACGAAATTGTTTGCAACTTTTCATGTGGCATACAACAATATT